>JAVJIF010021671.1:0-66882 GCA_038442645.1 Agave tequilana
AAGGTTAAAGAAATTCTACCCAATTCACAAGACTGCCCTCATCAGAAAGAATATCATGTAGTTTAGGCAAGAACCGAGTGAACCATTCTGGAGATACTTTAAACGATTCAAAGATCTCCTAACTCAGTGCCCTCATCACGGTGTGGAGAAATAGCATCGTGCCAGATTCTCTACGATGGTTTGGATTATCAAACAAAAAACCTGTTAGAAACCATGTGTCAGGGAGGGTTCTTATAAAAAGATGAAAATCAGGGTTGGGATTTGTTTCAGGACTTAGCTGAGAAAGCCCTGCAATGGGCGCCAGCCTCGGAAAAACCAAGGAATTCACAATCCATTGCTTCAAAAGGAGGGCTCCTATCTTTAGAATCATCCATAGCTGCAGAAGCTAAGATTGCAACTCTGATGAGGAGAATAGAGACTCTAAA
This sequence comes from Agave tequilana, assembly GCA_038442645.1. NCBI lineage: Eukaryota > Viridiplantae > Streptophyta > Magnoliopsida > Asparagales > Asparagaceae > Agave > Agave tequilana. The sequence goes on from JAVJIF010021671.1 coordinate 426, forward strand.
AAAAAAGCCAGCTAATGTTAACCAAATCAACCCACCACCAATTCAGAATCCGGGTTGTTCATACTGTAAGGCATCGAACCATGTCTTTGAAGAGTGCCCTATTTTTCAGACTCAGTAAGTGCCGCCAGAACACATGAATGCGGCCTACTCATGACCTCCACACAATCTGTACTCGCAGACGTACAACCCCGGTTGGAGAAATCACCCAAATTTCTCTTGGACAAAAAATAATTCTCCCAGGCCAAAAGTTCCCAATAATTTTCACCATCCCTCTCATCCAACAAATTTCCCCAGTCAAGCTTCATCTTCCTCCTACCAATGTTCACCAATTGAGAAGAAATTTAGTAAATTGGAGGAGAGCATGGAGGCTTTTATGAAGTCCCAAGCCGCCTTCTTGCAAAATCAGGGACAAATACTGAGCAACCATTCACAGGCCATATCGAGATTGAAAATACAGATGAGCCAATTAGCTAGCTCTCTAAGTGAAAGACCAAAGGGTACTTTACCTAGTCAGCCGCTAGTTAACCCTAAACACTCCAATCAAGCGTATGAAATTTAGGATCCTTCGATCAACCAATGCAATGTTGTTCACACACTTCGATCTGGAAAGAAGGTGGACAACCAGGTCTACCAACAGAAAAATCCTGTCCACATTGATCCTACTCCAGCCTCCAAATCTTCTAGTTTCTCCCAATCTGCTCCACAAATATCTGACGAGGACAAATCTGCTGAACAAGTTCATAAGCCTGTAGCACCCTTTTCCAATAGGCTTAGGAACAATAATAAGAATATGCACATGGAGAAAACACTTGAGATATTTAACCAGGTCAAACTGAATATACCATTTCTTGACGCTATCTAACAAGTCTCAGCTTATGCCAAATTTCTTAAGGATATGTGTACGAAGAAGAGAAAGATGAATGTCCCAAGAAAGTGTTCTTGGCAACCAATATAAGCGAAATTCTCTCTAGTCCCATTGAAATACAAAGCTCCCGGATGTCTCACAATTTCCTGCACCATAGGACTAACAGAAATTAGCAGAGCACTATTGGAACTTGTTTTGATGAAGACTTTTGTGAAGCCAATCATTTGGAGCTCTAACACAAGCCATTTGAAGAGTTCTTCATGATCAAGACTTCCCAAGGAGAGTTGCTTAAGATATGTTTTGTAATGATTATTTAGTATGTCAAAAGCCTTGATGCACGCACACATATCTTAGTATCATAGTCGACTTATAGCCTTTGATAGTTGACTAATCCATTGTGTAGTCGACTTGACCAAACTCCCTAGTCGACTAGTGTTGTGTCTCAAAAGAACCCAACTCTCTGTTTGTCCTGTTAGTCGATTTGACAGAAAACATAGTCGACTAATAGACATTTGTAGTCGACTAACCCTTTCCCCTAGTCGACTAATCCCTGGCATAGTCGACTTATAAAGTAGTTGTAGTCGACTTGGTTCAGTTATCCAGAAACCTGTCACTTGAGCTTATCTTAACCTAGTCAACTTATAGCCAATATTAGTCGACTAATCTTTGGAAATTTGCCTAGACTAGTCGATTAACTCAAATGGCAAGTCGACTATAGGCAGTTTTTGATTGTTGGACAGTTTCTGTATTCTGATATTTTCTGCAACATTCTTCAACGTTTGAACATTCAAATTGGACCTAATAACTACCCTAACTAACCCTAGAGTACAGCTATAAATAGGGTTGTTAATCTAAGGCAAAATACCAATCCAAATCTTCAGTTTTCTGACCAAAAAATTCTGCCAATATTCTGGTTGCCTGAAAACTATTCCCACTTCAAGTTCTTCACCAAAATCCTACTCCCTAGTGAAGATCTCTGAAGTTCCTCCTATACTAGCCCTTGTCCACGATCACATACTGTACCAAGGCTTAAAGGAAATGTTGTAATCCTCAAAGAAATCATTATATAAGAGCGTCTTCTTGGTGTAGAAGAGAAGTTGTACAAAGTGGTGTTTGTTCTCTTGGTTGTAAGAGAAGTTGTACACATTTGGCAAAGGGGATTTGTCAAGTGGTGTGCATGGTGTTGATTTTGGGTGTACAAAGTCAAGGATAAAGGAAAATCTCAAGCAGGAGGCTTGGGGACTGGATGTAGGTCACGAGGACCGAACCAGGATAAATCTCTCGTGTTTGCGTTTGCCTAACTTTTCTGAGATTTAATTTCCTTTTATTACAAGTTCCTTATTTATTTAACTTTATTTCTTCTTTGTTTAGTATATGTGTTGACTGTGTATTTTAGATCCACAAGTGGCATCATCTCGGGACCAACATTTGGTATCAGAGCAGGTCCAACAATTGGTATCAGAGCCCTGCATACCTAGTCAACAATCTACAAGGATGGCAACGGAGTTTCCTTCGTCACAATTCAAAGAAGGACATTCTACACAACGTCCACCGCTATTTGACGGATCCAACTACAACTATTGGAAGTGTAGAATGAAGATCTACTTGCAATCGCTCAACTACAAACTTTAGAACATTGTTGAAGCACCGTACACCAAACCGCCTACTCACTACAACGCTTGGAGCGATGATCAAAAGAGAAATGCGAACCTTGACGCCAAAGCGATGAATGCCTTGTTCTGTGCCTTAACCAAAGAAGAGTTCAACTGTGTATTAACAGCCACTTCTGCAAATCAAATATGGCATACTCTTCAGGTAACACACGAAGGCACAAATAAAGTTAAAGAATCTAAGATTTCTATTCTTGTCCACAGGTTTGAACTATTCAAAATGGAGGAGAATGAAACCATCTCAGAAATGGTTACAAGATTCACCGACATTACTAATTCCTTAGCATCCCTTGTAAAGGAATACACACAAGTCGAAAAAGTTCACAAGATCTTTCTTGCACTCACACCAGAATGGGAGAAGAAGACAACCGCAATCGAAGAAGCGAATGATCTCTCAACAATGTCGTTAGAAAATCTTATTGGTAATCTAATGGCATATGAAGTACAACTTGAAGAAAGAAAGAAGGATGAACAACAACCTCGCTCAAAGAAGAAAGAACTTGCCTTCCATGCATCCTCAGACACGGACGATTCAGATGACGATGAAGAGGAGATGGCAATGCTTTCAAGGAAATTCAGAAGATTTTTAAAGCAAGATAAATTTAAATGCTTTAATTGCAAGAAAACAGGTCATATGAAGAAGGATTGCCCTTTGCTAAAAAATAAAGGTAAATTCAAGAGCAAAAAGTTCAGAAAAAAGAAAGACTACCAAGCACCATGGGAAAACAGTGATTCCTCTTCCTCTGACGAAGAAGAAACTACTGAACATGTCAACATCTGTTACATGGCGCTAGAAGAAGATGAGGTATCATATACTGAACTTTTAGATGCATTCCATGAATTGTTCAATGATCTAAAGAATGAAATAATGAAAAATAAAGTTTTATCAAAGGAAAATGAAAAACTTTTAAAAGCAAATTCATGTTATGATTTACAAGTTTCTTCTATAAATTCTCAAAAAGATGACTTTGAAAAAGTTATATCATCATTGAAAAAGGATAATGAGAAATTTATAAAAGAAAATATGTTGCTTAAAAAGGAAACTGTGTCTTTAAATGAAAGAATTTATGTATTAGATAAAGACATATAAGTTTTCAAAATGAAATATGAAGAGAATTGGAAAAATGTGACTAAGTTCAATCAAGGCAAAGAAAAATTAAATGATTTGTTATCATATCAAAAATGTCACATAATCATTATGGTATTGGATATTTTGAAAAATCTTCATATGTTAGTAATCCATATAATTCTTTTATGAAAAGAAAGTCTGATATTGTTTCAAAAAGAATTAAAAATAAGTTTATATGGATTCCTAAAAGCTTAAGCATTTTTGACAAAAATACTTATATTGCATCATACATTCATGATATATGTAATTCATGCAACTATGTGTATACTAACAGGTGAAAACCAAATTCAAATTGGGTTTGGTCTCCTAAAGGTTAATGTTTTGCTATAACCCATTTTCTACAAGGGGAGAAAATATAACTTATTTTCTGCAGGGGGAGCATTAGTGCACACAAAGTGTCATCATCAAAAAGGGAGAGAATGTTGGAACTTGTTTTGATGAAGACTTTTGTGAAGCCAATCATTTGGAGCTCTAACACAAGCCATTGAAGAGTTCTTCATGATCAAGACTTCCCAAGGAGAGTTGCTTAAGATATGTTTTGTAATGATTATTTAGTATTTCAAAAGCCTTGATGCACACACACATATCTTAGTATCATAGTCACTTATAGCCTTTGATAATCGACTAATCCATTGTGTAGTCGACTTGACCAAACTCCCTAGTCGACTAGTGTTGTGTCTCAAAAGAACCCAACTCTCTGTTTGTCCTGTTAGTCGACTTGACAGAAAATATAGTCGACTAATAGACATTTGTAGTCGACTAACCCTTTCCCCTAGTCGACTAATCCCTGGCATAGTCGACTTATAAAGTAGTTGTAGTCGACTTGGTTCAGTTATCCAGAAACCTGTCACTTGAGCTTATCTTGACCTAGTCGACTTATAGCCAATATTAGTCGACTAATCTTTGGAAATTTGCCTAGACTAGTCGACTAACTCAAATGGCAAGTCGACTATAGGCAGTTTCTGACTGTTGGACAGTTTCTGTATTCTGGTATTTTCTGCAACGTTTTTCAACGTTTGAACATTCAAATTGGACCTAATAACTACCCTAACTAACCCTAGAGTACAGCTATAAATAGGGTTGTTAATCTAAGGCAAAATACCAATCCAAATCTTCAGTTTTCTGACCAAAAAATTCTGCCAATATTCTGGTTGCCTGAAAACTGTTCCCACTTCAAGTTCTTCACCAAAATCCTACTCCCTAGTGAAGATCTCTGAAGTTCCTCCTATACTAGCCCTTGTCCACGATCACATACTGTACCAAGGCTTATAGGAAATGTTGTAATCCTCAAAGAAATCATTGTACAAGAGCGTCTTCTTGGTGTAGAAGAGAGGTTGTACAAGATGGTATTTGTTCTCTTGGTTGTAAGAGAAGTTGTACACATTTGGCAAAGGGGATTTGTCAAGTGGTGTGCAAGGTGTTGATTTTGGGTGTACAAAGTCAAGGATAAAGGAAAATCTCAAACGGGAGACTTGGGGACTGGATGTAGGTCACGAGGACCGAACCAGGATAAATCTCTCGTGTTTGCGTTTGCCTAACTTTTCTGAGATTTAATTTTCTTTTATTGCAAGTTCCTTATTTATTTAACTTTAATTCTTCTTTGTTTAGTATATGTGTTGACAGTGTATTTTAGATCCACAAGTGGCATCATCTCGGGACCAACATTTGGTATCAGAGCAGGTCCAACAAGCACTCCTTGACCTGGGAGTAAGTATCAACTTGCTACCTCTCTCAGTATACCAACATCTTGGGTTGGGCAAGCTGAGTCCAACTCGAGTCACCATTCAGTTAGCTAACCGATCTGTGAAAATTCTCAAGGGGAAAATCACAGATGTCCTTATCCGGGTTGGGGATTTCATCACCCCGTTGACTTCATTATGCTTAGACCCAACCTGTGTCAAATCTGAGGTCTCAAACTCCGATCATCTTAGGACGCCCGTTCCTTGCTATAGCTAATGCCATAATCAACTATAGGACCGGGTCCATGCGATTGACCTTTGAAGACATGACGAAGAAAGTCTATCTTCAATCTTGGAAGATAACCCAGGGATGTCAATGATCAGACTTTTAAGGTCAATTCCATTGAAAATCTGACCAATGAGCATGAGGAAAGAATGAAGATAAAAACAGAGGCAGAGTTTGATCTGGAGTCTGAGGATTTTAATCTAGACCAGATCGTAGATTCGACAATGGACTGGGCGTTAAGCCCAAGTGTACCTCATCACAGAATTGAAAGTCCAGATATTACCTCCAATGAAGCAACACCTTCCCTAGAGCTAAAAGCCTTAACTGAACACCTCAAGTACGCTGATTGCTAAAATGGAAGAAGAATCAAAGAGTTTAAGAATTTACCGTGTAGCTTGTGGCTAACGGGTCGTGTCCACGAAGAGGAATGCGATGGAAGCTTTTCGGTGAATCGTTTAAAACAAAGAATTGTGTTCGTTTTTTAATGGAAAAGATAATGGAAAGAAAGAGATGATTAAATGAAAATTTGAAACTTTAGAAAAGGCTTTGGAGAAGGTGATAAAAAAAAGTTCGAAGATTGTTTTGTTGATTATAATAATGAAGAAAATCTGGGCTCACTATCTCACTATTCAATTGTTCATTCTTCTATTAAAATCTTAAGTGCCTCAAAGTGATCATAGGCAAAACTTTAAGTTGATTTTTAGAAAGTTTGAAGTAAAGTACATAAGATAGTTGAAGAGTTTAGTCTTTTCTTCGAGAAATCGTTTAGAATTGAATATTAAATCATCAAGCGTGAAGAAGCAAGAATAAAGTAAAAACAATTCAAGAGACGTTCATGAAAGAAAAGAGAGTTTAACAATCCAAGCCCATCCTCATGTGCCTTCAAGAACACTTTAAAAAAAAAGGCTTTAAGTAAGGCATACAAATGATTCATTGGGTCTTTTTCTTTAAAAACAGAAGAGAAGAAGAACAAGAGAAAGTTACAATAGCGAGCCCAGAATGCCGTTTTAGTCGCCCATGGAAAATGAAGAAGAAAGCATAGAAATGATGCAAACCATATCGTACTACAAGTGGAAGAAACGCGGCTCGACTCTTGTATTGTTGTCACTTCAATATTCAAGTACAAGCACTCAATTCCTCTCTCTCTCTCAAGTTTTGAAACTGGACTACAAATTAAAAAACAAGATTACAACTTTTGTGCTAGATAACAAATAACCTAAATCCTTAGAAAATAAACACAAATTTTAATCCTAGTCTTCACTCCATTTTCCTTTGCTGAAACCAATATTTATAGGGAAAAACCAAAAGGGGAGATCCCAGGAAGATTGGGGGAGCAAACGCTCCCCCAACAAACTCCACTTGGCCCTGGTGTGGCCAGGTGGCCACACCCAATTGGGGGAGAACTCTAGTTTGTTGTATTTCCCGTATCTTCTTTTGGTTTTCTTTTTTCTACTCCAAAAGTTGACGAAACAGCCTTTAATTATGTGGCTTCAACCGCTTGATTCAGGGAGGATTCTTCTCAACCTCTTGATATGCCAAGATTTTGCTCTGATTTCTTCATTTCGAATTTATTCTGAATTAAATCAGAATTTGGTGGGCTTTTGGGCTTGTTTCTCTTTTCTTTATTTTAGCACTTGGGCCTACATTTAACAAAGAAAAAGAAGACTTATTAATAGGATTTATTAGCTAAAAAGTATGGTAAGGTGACAATGTAAATGTAATATATGTGACTAATCACACCCCCACACTTATCTTTTGCTTGCCCTCGAGCAAAACATCAGACTAATTCTAATCAATTATTGAACCACTTTCGTAGGTCACTCGATTGCACTAAGCATGTGCAACAAGCCGTTAAACCTCTAGGTTATCCCTAGAGGACGAGTTTTTGTCTCGTGAGGGTTTTCAGTAGATTGCACCCACAAAATCCATAAAGAAAGAGAAAAAAGGTTAGTATTTTCGAAAAGCATTTTTAAAGGAGAAAATATTTGAAGTATATTTATGAGAGTTTAAGTAATCTACAAGTTATAGGAATATCAAATTTTTCATTCCTAAACTTAGTCTCTATTCAAAAACATGTCATCAACTAAAGTAAGGAGTCAAATTGTACTTCTCATCTAGTCTATTAATTTACCTTGAGTCGTATGCACCCTCTGAAAATCACCTAGAGGGGGGTGAATAGGTGATAATGCTAATCAATGCACAATTTAAAAATATGATGCAACAATCGACCAAAACAAGACTAAGAGCCGAATGCCCCGCAAAGGGTTCTGAACTCCTTCCTCCTGATTCCTCTTTAAATGAGTTGGAGGTGCGCAATGCAACCTTGTTGTATGGGACTATGATTGACAAAATGAATGAAAACAAATGAATATTGCAATGAAGATTGAGAGCAAGTAATAAGTGCAATGAAAGTAAAGCAAAAAGCAAGAGCAAGTAAACCAAACGCAAACACTGAGAATTTTTCCGAGGTTCGAGCACCCAGCTCTATGTCCCCGCATTCCCCAGAAGGATTTCTAACCACTATAACTTCACAAAGATGTTATAAATACACCGGAGTACCCAACTCCACAATCACAAGTACAAGTTCTCTCTTGGTAGTCAAAAGACCACAAACTCTCTTTTGCAAAACACTCTTCCCTTACAAAAATCCTTGTAGAACAATGAGTAGGAATGAAGCTCTTGTGTGTAAGGGGAAAAGAAAAAGGAAATCAGAGAGTTCTTGAAAACACTTCAGAAAATGAGAGAGAATTTCAGAACAAAAACTAAGAAACCAAACTCTTTTGAATGCCCTAAACTTTTGAAACATTTGCAAATTTTTCTGGTAACTAAACCTCTCCCTAAACACCCCTATTTATAGTAGAGGGCTAGGGTTTAGAAATAAAACTCACTTAAGGCTAATTAGAAAGTATTAGGATCAGCAAATAACATTTAAACACTTATTAGAGAGAAAAAGACAAAATAAAATATGTTTAAAATTATAGCCGTTACTGTTCAAACGGCTATTCTGGTCGACCGGTCGGTCGACCGAAGTTCAAAAATAAGAGCCGTTGCCGGCTCTCGGTCGACCGCCCGGTCGACCGAAAAATACAGAGAGCAAATGTCTTACAGTCAGGCAGGTTTCGGTCGACCGCCCGGTCGACCGTGAAATGTGCACACGGATACGCACTGCTGCCAGAACCTCGGTCGACTCGGTCGGTCGACCGGCCTGACCTGACACAGGGTCGGTCGACCGGCTCAGGTCAAAAGCCAAAATAGAAACAGAATTTTGAAGAGAATTTGATTTTAAATAAAATATTTTGAATAGGGATAAGTATAAAACATAAAAATTAATTTGTAGGCAGAAGATTGTATATTAAAATATTTTGTACATGTTAACTTAGAAATAGGATGTGTGCAAAAACGTGTGTGATAGAGCTTCAAACCTATTCACTATTCTTTAACAAAACTATAAAACTAGAAACAATTCTAATGAAATATCTTGAGCAATCTTGAAGTCTTGAGCCATGCGATGCCTTGATGTGCAAAAAGCCTTATATGCTTCATGAACCTAGAATTTCTTGCAATAGCTAAGCAATGGCCTCCAAATATGGTACTAACCTGAAACTTATCTTAACAAACTAATTAGTACCAAATAGCTCTTATTTGATTTGTCATCATCAAAACTCTAAACAGATGGAGAGTGTAACCTTTTGGGCCAACAATCTCCCCCTTTTGATGATGACAAAACAAATAGGCTAAAAGCAAAAATATAGGGGAGGAGAAAGCTCCCCCTCAAATTATGCTATCATTAAAAACAAAGGTACAAGCAAAAACATAAGACTAAAAATCATGAAATAAAATACTTGCAAAAACACTTAAACTTAAAACCATGAATTCATAAAAACACATTAACTCATATGGAACCAAAATCATATGAACTCATAATTCTATCATAAAAACTCATTCTCCCCCTTTTTGTCATACATCAAAAAGGGTTAAGAAAACATTTTTATTCAATAACACAAACATTAAGTTCACCACAAATGAAGGAAAATCTAGAAAAATCAAGTGGTTTAGTGAAAATATCGGCAAGTTGCAAATCCGTAAAAACATAATCAATATCTATATCTCCTTTCTCAAAATGATCTCTAAGAAAGTGATATCTAATCTCAATGTGCTTGGTCTTACTATGTTGATTTGCATTCTTAATCATATGTATAGTACTAGTATTATCACAAAATATTTTATATGGTTATAATGCAAATCATAATCAAGGAGAGTATATTTCATCCAAAGAACTTGTGCACAACAAGCCCCCGCCGCAACATACTCCGCCTCGGCGGTTGAGAGAGCTACGGAATTTTATTTCCTAGAGGACCATGAAACAAGACAATTGCCAAGAAATTGACATGTCCCACTAGTACTCTTTCTATCTACTCTACAACCCGCATAGTCGGCATCCGAATAACTAGTCATTGAGAAATCTCCGGTTTTCGGATACCAAAGACCCATTCCAATTGTACCCTTAATATAACGAATAATGCGTTTTACCGCAATAAGATGGGACTCTTTGGGACACGATTGACATCTAGCACAAAGACACACACTAAACATTATGTCCGGCCTACTTGCCGTCAAATACAAAAGACTACCTATCATGCTTCTATACAATTTAATATCAACATTTTTACCTTGGTCATCCTTATCAAGCTTGGTTGTAGTTGCCATAGGAGTGTTGCAAACTTTAGAGTCTTCAAGTCCAAACTTCTTTACGAGTTCCTTTGCGTACTTGGCTTGACATATGAAGTTCCCATCTTGCAATTGCTTGATTTGGAGTCCAAGAAAGAAATTCAATTCACCCATGGAAGACATTTCAAACTCACATTGCATAATCTTTTCAAATTCCTTGCATAAAAACTCATTAGAAGATCTAAAAATTATATCATCAACATAAATTTGCACAATTAAAATGTCATTATCAACATGCTTAGTAAAAAGAGTTGTGTCTACTTTGCCTTTAACAAAATCATTTGAAATGAGAAAACTAGAAAGCCTTTCATACCAAGCTCTTGGAGCTTGTTTCAATCCATACAAAGCTTTATCAAGTTTAAAAATAAAACTAGGATGAACATGATCAACAAAACAAGGAGGTTGTTCAACATAAACTTCTTCATTTATAAAACCATTAAAAAATGCATTTTTCACATCCATTTGAAAAAGTTTAAAATTTTTAAAAGATGCAAAAGCTAGTGTCATCCGTATGGCTTCAATCCGTGCTACGGGTGCAAAGGTCTCCTCAAAGTCAATTCCCTCAACTTGAGTGTAACCTTGAGCCACTAACCTAGATTTATTCCTAATGACATTACCGGACTCATCCTTCTTATTTCTAAAGATCCACTTAGTACCAATTATTGGTCTATCGTGGGGCCTAGGAACAAGGTGCCAAACCTGGTTGCGCTCAAATTGATTGAGTTCCTCTTGCATGGCTAGCAACCAATATGAGTCCGCCTCGGCTTCGAGGTTGCTTTGGGTTGAAAATGAGAAATGAAAGCAAAGTTACCACATAAGTCATGGAGTTTGGAGCGAGTTGTTACCCCTTTAGATACATCACCTAAGATAAGTTCCTTGGGGTGATTTGTGGTGTATCTCCAATCTTTAGGAAGCGGTTGAGAGCTTTCCTCTTTATCCTCTTGAACATCACCAATTGATTCTTGTTTTTCTTCTTGAGCGGGTGAGTCCTTCAAGGATAGTCTCTCCATGTCTTCATCTAATGGGTCAATCTCTGCAACATTCTCAACAACCACATTAGATTCTTCAAATTTACATGCATGGATTCTTCAATGGTAAGTGAAGATCTATTGAATACTCTATAAGCTTTGCTTGTGGTAGAATATCCAACAAAGATTGCTTCATAAGCCTTAGCATCAAATTTACCCAAGTTATCTTTAGTATTCAAAACAAAACACTTGCATCCAAAAACTTTAAAATATGCAACATTAGGTTTTCTAGAATGATACATTTCAAAGATGTTTTGGAAGAATTTTTACACAAATAAATACGATTTGAAATATAGCATGCGGTGTTTACGGCCTCGGCCCATAAATATTGAGGGAGGTCATATTCACTTATCATGGTCCTAGCCATCTCTTGAAGTGTTCTATTTTTCCTTTCTACAACTCCATTTTGTTGTCGAGTTCTAAGACATGTCATTTCATGCTTGATTCCCTTTTCATCACAATAAGTCATGAAGAGTTGGTTAACAAACTCACCACCTCTATCACTCCTTATTTTCAAATCGAAAAACCTTTTTCTTTTTCAACCCTTTTTCGAAAAACTTTGAAATGAGAAAAAGTTTGATCTTTGTGTTCCAAAAGAAAACCCAAGTGAAACGGGAAAAATCATCAACTAAAACAAATGCGAATCTACTATCATTTAAACTCTTAGTTTTAGTTGGTTCAAAAAGATCCATATGAATTAATTCTAATGGCCTAGTTGACATGATATCCTTGATTGGTTTGAAGGAAGACTTGGTTTGTTTTCCAAGTTGGCACGCACCACAAATATGGTCTTTCTCAAACTTCAAACAAGGTATACCCTTCACCAATTCCTTAGAATTAATCCTAGAAAGATGGTCAAAAGATGCATGTCCTAATCTTCTATGCCAAAGCCAAGAGTTTTCATCAAAAGCATTTAAGCATTTAGTAGAACAATCTAAATTAAGCATGTCAATGATATAAACATTATTGTCACGAAAACCGGTGAGAATACAATCATTAGTTTTAACATCAAAAATCTTGCAAGAAGAATCATCAAAAACAACTTTAAGTCCACGGTCAAAAAATTGACTAATGCTAAGCAAGTTATGCTTCAAACCATCAACAAGAACTACATTTTTAAAAATAGGAAATGCACCAATTTGAATGTTACCTATACCGATGATAGTGCCCTTGGAGTCATCCCCGAAGGTGACGGTGCCACCTTCCATGTACCTTGATAGGGTTGTAAAGTATTGATGTCCCATGTCATGTGTCTTGAACAACCACTATCAAGGTACCACCGCTCCTTACGTCTTGGAGCCTTGGTAAGTACCTATATCAAATAATTTAGGACTTGATTTTGGTACCCACATTTTCTTGGGTCCTAAAGAGTTAGTGCCATTAACCCAAATAAGATTATTTGATCTACTTATTTGGTCATAACAAAACTTAGCCAAATGTCCATTCTTACCACAATAAGTACATCTATACACTCTACCATATTTAAAAGCGTAGTCAGTGTGAGACTTGTGAGCATGTGTGGATTTAGCATGAGTGTTGTGTGAAGTGTGAGCATGAGGAATCTTAACATGAGAATCTTTAACATGAGAAGTGTGCTTTTTAGAAAACATTTCTTCAAGTTTCTTAGTGTTAAAAGCACAATCCTTCAAAACCTTTTCAAAATCAACAATTCTAGTTTTTAAAGAAGAAATTTCTTTTTCATCAATCTTAGAAAATTTTGCTTTACAAGCAACTTTGTAAGCACTAAATTCATTTGAGTAGAAATGAGATTGGAAGAAATTTCATCTTTTCTCTAGAAACAATAGCAAGGTGATTTTTGAGAAAAGCGACTTCTTTTTCTAATTTAGAACATTCAATCTTTTTATTATCATAAGTTTCCGAGAGTTCAACAAAAGCATGTACAATAACTTCTTTAGTTAATTCATCATCTTCATCAAGAGGTTGTGGGGTTACCTTTGGTGTGTTTGCCATGAAACACATGTTAGCCGTGTCCACCTCGTCTTCGGATTCGCTTTCCGAATCCCATGTGGCTTTGTAGGCTTTCTTTTCCACCGGCTTCTTTGGCTTGAAGGAGGAAGTCATCTTCTTCTTGAACTCCGGGCAATCCGCCATGATATGTCCGGGCTTTCGGCAATTGTAGCAAATAATTCTTCTCTCCTCTTTACCTTCAAATTTTTTTCAGAAGTTGAGCTTGTTCTTCCGGTACATCCTTTTGACATTTTGCACAAGAAGGGAGAGCTCCTCATCTTCTTCTTCATCTTCCTCAAGAGTGGATGAAGATTTGAAGGCTATAGACTTCTTCTTTAGCGGAGCGCCCTCTTCTCTTGCCTTCTTTTCCATCTCATGGGTCTTTAAGTTCCCAATGAGACTAATGAGGTCCATTTCATCTTTGTCGTTCAATTCTTTCAAGGTGGTGGCCTTTATCTCCCATGATGAAGGAAGAGCCCGAATCACTTTTCGCACCTTTTGGTCATTGGAGATATCATCACCTAAAGAGGAAAGAGCATTGGTGATTTTAGTAAACCTTGTAATCATGCAATCAATGATTTCATCATCAATCATTTTAAAAGATTCATATTGGGACCTTAAGAGATCTATCTTAGCTCTCTTAACTTGTGAAGTCCCCTCGTGTGTGACCAACAAATGTTGCCAAATCTCATAGGCGGATTGGCAATGTATTACCCGTGTAAGGTCGTCCTCATTCAAGGCAGTTAGAAGAGAATTTTGGGCCTTGGAGTTAGCCTCATATTCTCTAAAGGTAAAGTCGGTCCAAGTGCTCTCATCACTATCGGGTACTACATAGGGTTTGGTTAAGGATTTAGCTACTAAGCTACCTAAAGATTACAAAAAGATAGTCATCCTAACCTTCCAAATAGGGAAGTTGAGTCTATCAAATTTAGGAGGGGTTTTGATGTTATCGGCCATGTTTACTAGTGAATGACAAATGGAATGCAAATGTTGATTAGCAAATTTTAAGGATCTCTCTAAGGATGTTAAGCCAAACTTAGAGTTCAAGCTCTGATACCAATTGAAAATCACCTAGAGGGGGGGTGAATAGGTGATAATGCTAATCAATGCACAATTTAAAAATATGATGCAACAATCGCCCAAAACAAGACTAAGAGCCGAATGCCCCGCAAAGGGTTCTGAACTCCTTCCTCCTGATTCCTTTTGAAATGAGTTGGAGGTGCCAATGCAACCTTGTTGTATGGGACTATGATTGACAAGATGAATGAAAACAAATGAATATTGCAATGAAGATTGAGAGCAAGTAATAAATACAATGAAAGTAAAGCAAGAAGCAAGAGCAAGTAAACCAAACGCAAACACTGAGAATTTTTTCAAGGTTCGAGCACCCAGCTCTACGTCCCCGCCTTCCCCATAAGGATTTCTAACCACTATAACTTCACAAAGATGTTACAAATACACCGGAGTACCCAACTCTACAATCACAAGTACAAGTTCTCTCTTGGTAGTCAAAAGACCACAAACTCTCTTTTGCAAAACACTTTCCCTTACAAAAATCCTTGTAGAACAATGAGTAGGAATGAAGCTCTTGTGTGTAAGGGGAAAAGAAAAGGAAATCAGAGAGTTCTTGAAAACACTTCAGAAAATGAGAGAGAATTTCAGAACAAAAACCAAGAAACCAAACTCTTTTGAATGCCTTAAACTTTTGAAACTTTTGCAAATTTTTCTTGTAACTAAACCTCTCCCTAAACACCCCTATTTATAGTAGAGGACTAGGGTTTAGAAATAAAACTCACTTAAGGCTAATTAGAAAGTATTAGGATCAGCAAATAACATTTAACCACTTATTAGAGAGAAAAGACAAAATAAAACATGTTTAAAATTATAGCCGTTACTGTTCAAACGGCTATTCCGGTCGACCGAAGTTCAAAAATAAGAGCCGTTGCCGGCTCTCGGTCGACCGCCCGGTCGACCGAAAAATACAGAGAGCAAATGTCTTACAGTCAGGTAGGTTTCGGTCGACCGCCCGGTCGACCGTGAAACGTGCACACGGATACGCACTGCTGCCAGAACTTCGGTCGACTCGGTCGGTCGACCGGCCTGACCTGACACAGGGTCGGCCGACCGGTCGGTCGACCGGCTCAGGTCAAAAGCCAAAATAGAAACAGAATTTTGAAGAGAATTTGATTATAAATAAAATATTTTTGAATAGGGATAAGTATAAAACATAAAAATTAATTTGTAGGTAGAAGATTGTATATTAAAATATTTTGTACATGTTAACTTAGAAATAGGATGTGTGCAAAAAAGTGTGTGATAGAGCTTCAAACCTATTCACTATTCTTTAACAAAACTATAAAACTAGAAACAATTCTAATGAAATATCTTAAGCAATCTTGAAGTCTTGAGCCATGCGATGCCTTGATGTGCAAAAAGTCTTTTATACTTCATGAACCTAGAATTTCTTGCAATAGCTAAGCAATGGCCTCCAAATATGGTACTAATCTGAAACTTATCTTAAACAAACTAATTAGTACCAAATAGCTCTTATTTGGTTTGTCATCATCAAAACTCTAAACAGATGGAGAGTGTAACCTTTTGGGCCAACACCCTCGTGACTGTGAAGTTGACTAAGGGTTCTTTAACATTAATTCCTATGCCTTATATTTATTTTTGGTGGATTTTATTCCTCTCATTAGGCTTTCTAATCTGCCCATGTAACGAGCATTCAGTCGGTGACACCCAAACCGGACAGTTTTAGGGCACCAGGTGAGAAAGCACCCCTAAGGACTTAAACACTCGAGCAGACAAGGCCACAAAATCAAGGTTTTTATTTATAAGACGTACCCCTTTTAGGCGTGAATACTTATGCTTCATGAGGCATAAATACCCAGCTTAATCAGAGGATTTATATACACATTTTTTTTCTTTAAACTTATCTAATTATCTTTTGCATAAATACTAAGGCTTGCTTAGGTCAAAGCACCTAGCTAATCAATAATTAGATTCGTTTATATTTTTTTCTTTTTCAATATATTTTTTTTATAAGGCGTAAGAGTCTCTGTTTTTAAACCCTAAGTGTGTAAGTGTATTTAGTGTGCATATTTCATCAAGGTAAATATCAAGACTAAATTACTTTCACAAATTTTCTTCCTAACCCTAAACATCAAACAAGTCATCTTATTTTGACCAAGTGTAAGAAATCCTAATTATAATTTTCCTATTCCTTAAAATTGACTTAATTTCTTACAAAAAATATATCAAAATATTGTTCTAACCTTTCAAAAAGTTATATATATATATATATACAAAAAAAAAATTTTCCAAGTTATAGTAGTCATCATGTTAGAACCCTCCCCCACACTTATCTCATGCATTGTCCCCAATGTATGAAAGAAATATATACATGCATGAAATGAAATGTAAAAGAGGTGCATATATTATACAGAAATATGTACAACATTAAGTTTCTCCCACACCTACATCTTTTTCGATCTTATCCCTCTAGCTCTCTTCCCATCATTCCAATAGGTCCTTTTTATAGGGCACAGTGGGGAGGCCAATTGTTTTGTCATTTTAGCTTTCTGCCTCCCCAGTCTCACTTTCTTTAGGTGTTTCTTCCTAATATTGCAACAATCATTATTCAAAAATTTGTCACCACCACCCTTCTCATTTGGAACTTCTTCATTATGAATGCCTAGGAATTCTAACTCAGTTCCATATATCTCCTCAAAGCTTAGGTCAACACTTTCCCCTAGGGATGTGCAATTAACCAAAAGATCCCTAGTTGGTTCATCCAAACACATGAGTTCTTCTTCGAAGAGGTTTTCAAAGAGTATGTCAATCGGAGGTTCTTGAATTATATCCTCATGCGATACATTATTGGTTGGCTCATCGAAAGTGAAGATATTTAAATCAATTTTCCCCTTTTTAAAGGGTACTCTAACATTAGGATCTTTGACATCAAGATAATCCCATTCATTTTTAAATAATTCATTAAGAAACAGCGACTCATCTTCTATATCTTCACTTTCTTCATCACAATTGTTTTCAACAAAGTTCACCTCAAATATTTGATCTCTTATCTTACGAGGTTGTTTTTCTAGGTTGAAGATATTGACTTCTCTAGTCATGTCCCCAAAAGTTAACCTCATGGATCCATTCCTATAATTGATGATGGCATTGGCAGTAGCAAGGAATGGTCGCCCTAAGATAATAGGAGTTTGAGCCCTATGATTGGAGTTAGACACAGGTTGTGTCTCAAGAACTATGAAATCAACAGGGTAAATAAACTCCCCAACCCGGATAAGGACATCATTAATCTCCCCTTTTGGAACTTTTACTGAACGGTCAGCCAGTTGGATAGTGACTCGAGTTGGACTAAGATCGCCCAACCCGAGTTGTTGATAAACTGAGAATGGAAGCAAGTTGATACTTGCTCCAAGTCAAGAAGTGCACGACTAATCTCGGCTTGTCCTATTTTGCAGGCAATGGTTGGACTACCTGGATCCTTGTACTTGACAGGGATCGGACCCGATAGTAGCTCACTAATGTTAGTGGCTAAGAAGACCTTTTTAGGTACATTAGTCTTTCTCTTCTTGGTGCACATGTACTTAAGAAACTTAGCATAAGATGGGACTTGTTGGATGGCATCAAGAAGTGGCACATTTATCTTCACTTGATTAAAGATCTCAATTATCTTATCCATGTGTTGATTTTACTTGTTTTTCAGCCTATTAGGAAATGGTGCTATAGGCTAGTGCACATGACTGGTTGACTTATCTTTTTTAGATTCATCAAATTTAGGAGGAGTGGGATTAGATGAGGTGGATGCTGAAGTGTGATTGTGCTGATTAGGATTAGGTGGTATTGACACTTGGTTATCAACTTTCTTTCCCGACCTCAATGTATGAACAACATTACATTGATTTAATGACTGATCCTCAACCAAATGAGCTTGTTGTGAATTCCTAGGATTCATAATTGGTTGACTGGGCAAGGTACCCTTTTGACTCTCCTGTTGTGGATGGGCTAACTGGCTTATTTGACCCTCTAGCCTCTGTATTGTTTGCATGAGGGAATATTGGTTCTTCATGTACCTTTCCATGTTTCTCTCAAAATCAGTCATTCTCCTTTCAAGTTGAGGATTCTGGAAGGAGGATTGTGGAGCTTGGTTGGGAAAGTTCTGTTGATAGTTTGAAAAATTGTTGGGAGAATTTTGAGGGTGATTGGAAAAGTTGGGTTGATGATTGGACGAATTAATAGAATGATGAAAGTGGCTTGCATGGTTTGACCATGGGTGGTCATTATTTTGATGGCTCCATGAGAAATTGGGGTGATTTCTCCAGCCAGGATTATACGTTAGAGCGTAAGGATCATTGTTCGGCCTTGAGAAGGCCGCATTCATCGGTTCAGGAAAATGTTGGTGAGCTTGAAATACAGGACACTCCTCAAACTCATGATTCATGGCCTGACAGTAAGTACAACCCGGAGTTGAAAATTTGTTTGGGCTGACTTGATTGACTGGACTTGGTTCCTTAGTTTCTAGAGCTTCCAGTCTTCTCGCTAGGCTAGCTAACTTAGCCTCGTTAGCTATGGATGATTCAATCGAATGGAGACCTCCTTTTGAAGAAATAGAGTTAGGATTTCTAGAGCTTTCACTAGTAGGTTCCCATTGGATGGTCTTTTCAGCTAGATTCTCATATAAATCCCATCCTTTATGCTCATCCATCTGCAAGAATCCCCCTTGGCACATGCTTTCTAAGAGGGTCTTGGTCGAGTAGTCTAAACCGTCATAAAGAATTTGGCATTGTCGCCATTTCTCTATTCCATGATGAGGACATTGGACAAGGAGGTCTTTGAAGTGTTCAAAGTACCTCCAAAACGGTTCACTAGGTTCTTACTTGAACTGCATAATGTTCTTCCTAACGAGAGCGGTCTTATGGATTGGATAGAATTTCTTCAAGAAGACCTTGATGAAACCATCCCAAGATGTGATAGAGCCGGCCGCTAAGCTGTAGAGCCATTTCTTGGCTAGGTCCTTAAGAGCAAATGGGACAAATCTCAACCTAATAGCATCATCTGCAAGGTGTGAGATTTTCATCATTAAGCATACTTCCTCAAATTCTCTTATGAAGAAATAAGTGTCTTCGGACTCTAAGCCATGGAATTTAGGGAGTGTATTGATGAACTGTGTCTTAAGCTCAAAGTTGTGTTCACCAACCGATGGAAGTTGGATGCAGGATGGAAGTGATGTTCTAATGGGATAAAACCTATCCTGTAGAGATGTCGGTCGATCCATAACCGAATCTGGTCTTGTTTCGAGCTTGGGTGGTGATGTGTTTCTAGTTAACCTAGATGAATTAGGGTCTCTTGACCAAACTTGCATACACAAACACAATCACAAATAAGTTCTCAAAAAGTCAAGAAAAGAAAACAACCAAGCCTAGTCTAAGGTAACCTTGACCTAGACAACTCCTAACTGGTTGATTGTCCACTAGAGGTATAATGTAGACTTTGACCACAAGCTAATCAGCCAGGTCAAGGCAAGATTGGTGGGAGGTTATCCGTCAAAGACGTTCCTTAATTAAGTAACCACCAATCTTCAGGCTTTCGTCCCTCAAGCCCCTTCCTAGACACTGATTTGGCAGGAGTCAGATTCCAACACCTTCCCTCTTTAGGATAATCTCCTAGTGAGTTCGAGATGTCCCTAAGGCCAACGTCTATTAGATTTTACTTAGGCTTAGGTTGTGCGTGCTTGGAGATGGTTTGTGGGCTAAGGAAGGGTAATGACTTCCCCACCTTATCTTGAATTGGGTTTTGCCCTTAGAGTTAATTTTGCAAAGTGTGCAAGATATAGAAAAGTAACATTCAAAAGCAAATATCACCCAAGAATGCTTCCTAAACTATACGCTATGCATACGTATCTTGTCTCCAGCTCTCTTCAACAGTAATTGTAAAGTAAACGTAATTAGAAAAATACCTAGAATGCAAGTCTAAACGTTTTTTTAAGCAATTACAATCACTCAAATTACTGTTGGATTAAAACAGGGATGGTGGATAACAGAAATAGCAAAAATATAACATACAAAACTTAAATTTTGCGAGCAATATGTCCTGCAAAAAAGAGTTTTTAGTAATCCAATGAATTTTTCAATTTTTGCAACGCAATTTCTTGAAATTTTGTTTCCTACTTCCGAGAGTAGGGGCACAGAATTTGCAAGTCTTCTCTTGCAAAGATTGAATGCTAGATCTGAATCTTCAAGTCCCTGAAACAACACACAAAACTTGTTAAAAAACAACTACACCCTTCCCTCTCCGGCAACGGCGCCAAAAATTGATTGCTAAAATGGAAGAACAATCAAAGAGTTTAAGAATTTACTGTGCAGCTTGTGGCTAACGGGTCGTGTCCACGAGGAGGAATGCGATGGAAGCTTTTCGGTGTATCATTTAAAAACAAAGAATTGTGTTCGTTTTTTAATGGAAAAGAGAATGGAAAGAAAGAGATGATTAAATGAAAAATTGCAACTTTAGAAAAGGCTTTGGAGAAGGTGATAAAAAAAAGTTCTAAGATTGTTTTGTTGATTATAATAATGAAAAAAATCTGGGCTCACTATCTCACTATTCAATTGTTCATTCTTCTATTAAAATCTTAAGTGCCTCAAAGTGATCATAGGCAAAACTTTAAGTTGATTTTTAGAAAGTTTGAAGTAAAGCACATAAGATGGTTAGAAGAGTTTAGTTTTTTCTTCGAGAAATCGTTTAGAATTAAATATTAAATCATCAAGCGTGAAGAAGCAAGAATGAAGTAAAAATAATTCAAGAGACGTTCATGAAAGAAAAGAGAGTTTAACAATCCAAACCCATCCTCATGTGCCTTCAAGAACACTTTCAAAAAGAAAGGCTTTAAGTAAGGCATACAAATGATTCATTGGGTCTTTTTCTTTTAAAAACATAAGAGAAGAAGAGGAAGAGAAAGTTACAATAACGAGCCCAGAAAACCGTTTTAGTTGCCCATGGAAAATGAAGAAGAAAGTATAGAAATGATGCAAACCATACCGTACTACAAGTGGAAGAAAACGCGGCTCGACTCTTGTATTGTTGTCACTTCAATCTTCAAGTACAAGCACTCAATTCCTCTCTCTCACAAGTTTTGATACTGGACTACAAATTAAAAAACAAGATTATAACTTTTGTGCTAGCTAACAAATAACCTAAATCCTTAGAAAATAAACATAAATTCTAATCCTAGTCTTCGCTCCATTTTCCTTTGCTGAAACCAATATTTATAGGAAAAACCAAAAGGGGAGGGTCCCGGGAAGATTGGGGGAGCAAACGCTCCCCCAACAAACTCCACTTGGCCACGGAAACACGGCTAGGGCCGTGTTTCCGCGGTGGCCAGGTGGCCACACCCAATTGGGAGAGAACTCGGGTTTGTTGTATTTCCCGTATCTTCTTCTGGTTTTCTTGTTTCTGCTCCAAAAGTTGACGAAACAACCTTTGATTATGTAGCTTCAACCGCTTGATTCATGGAGGATTATTCTCAACTTGTTGATATGCCAAGAT
This sequence comes from Agave tequilana, assembly GCA_038442645.1. NCBI lineage: Eukaryota > Viridiplantae > Streptophyta > Magnoliopsida > Asparagales > Asparagaceae > Agave > Agave tequilana. Next base: position 22,344 of record JAVJIF010021671.1, read on the forward strand.
TTTGCCCAGATTTCTTCATTTCGAATTTATTCTGAATTAAATCAGAATTTGGTGGGCTTTTGGGCTTGTTTCTCTTTTCTTTATTTTAGCACTTGGGCCTACATTTAACAAAGAAAAAGAAGACTTATTAATAGGATTTATTAGCTAAAACGTATGGTAAGGTGACAATGTAAATGCAATATCTGTGACTAATCATACGCCTACCTGGCGGAAGAGAAACCCTTCCAGTCATCATGGCATCCCACCTGACTGAGCAACAAGAGGACAGCTTAATGTCTATTCTGAAGAGACATAGGGAAGCCATTGGATGGACAATGAAGGATATCAAATGGATAAGTCCAGTAATAGTTCAACATAGAATCCATTTAACCGATGAAGCAACTCCCAACAGAGACCCACAACGCAGGATTAACCAACTCATGCAAGAGGCAGTAAAAGTGAAAATTTTGAAGCTATTAGACAATGGGATCATTTATCCCATTTCTGATAGCCAATGGGTTAGCCGTGTTCATGTGGTCCGGAAGAAAGCTTGCTTTACGATGGTTAAAAATGAGCAAAAAGAGTTGGTACAAATAAGACTGTCTATCAAGGCTCGTGTTTGTATTGACTATATAAAGTTGAATGCGACCACCCATAAAGACCACTTCCCGCTACCTTTCATCGATCAAATGCCTGAACGCTTGACTGGACATGAGTACTATTGTTTCCTAGATGGGTACTCGGGATACAATAAGATCCCCGTTGCTGCAGAAGATCAGGAAAAGACTACGTTCACCTGCCCATTCGGGACCTTCGCCTATCGACGCATGCCCTTTGGATTATGCAACGCTCCTGCGACATTCCAATAGTGCATGCTCAGTTTGTTCTGCGATATGGTGGAATATTTTCTTGAGATCTTCATGGATGACTTCACCATTTACGGAAATTCATTTGAATAATGTCTTCATCATCTTGAGGTGGTTCTGCAAAGAGCCAGGAAAAGAACCTAACACTGAACTGGGAAAAATGTCATTTCATGGTAAGACAGGGGATTATCTTAGGCCATGAGATTTCTAGGAGAGGATTTGTAATGGACAAGGCTAAAGTAGACGTGATTGCTAAGCTTCCATCACCCAAAAGCATCAAGGATATCAAATCCTTTTTAGGGCATGCTGGGTTCTATAGACGGTTCATTAAGAATTTTAGCAAAATCACTAGGCCCTTAACCAACCTACTCACAAAGGACGTGCCCTTTGATCTTAACGATGAATGTTTCAAGTCATGGGAGAAGCTTAAGCTATACCTATATCTGTGCCTATTATTTCTACTCCTGATTGGGCATAACTGTTTGAAATCATCTGATTTTGCTATCGGCGCTGTTCTCGGACAGCGCATTGACAATAGGCAGCATATGATTTACTACTCGAGTAGGAATTGAATGACGCCTAATAGAATTATACAACGACCGAGAAAGAATTCTTGGTCGTTGTCTTTTCATTAGAAAAGTTCCGGCCCTACCTGTTAGGATCGAAGATGGTGATTTTCACGGATCACTCGGCATCGAACTACCTTATGACCAAGAAGTAAGCAAAAGCCCGATTAATTCGATGGATCCTTCTGCTTCAAGAATTTGACCTGAAAATTCAGGATAAAAGAGGTATAAAAAATGTGATCGCTGATCATCTATCACGAATTCCAAACGCACCTCTCTTACAAGCTTCGATCAACGAGGATTTCCCAAACAAGCACATCCTGGCCATTTTCAAGGAACCCTCGTATGCGACATAGTCAATTATCTGGCCACTGAACAATTACCCGCTGACTGGACAAAGCAAGGCCAGTGTCGTTTCTTTGCCCAAGTACGGTACTTCTTCTGAGAAAAGTCGTATCTTTTTAAGTATTGTCCCGACCCGATTATTCGACGATGTATACCAGAGGAAGAACAGAGGAGTGTGCTTAGCTTTTGCCATGAACTTGCATGGGGCGGACACTTCAGTCCCCACAAAACTGCAGAGAAAGTTTTACAAAGTGGGTTTTACTGGCCCACTTTGTTCAAAGACTCATTCTACTTTTGCAAGTCATGTGCAAATTGTCAGAAGATTGAGAAAATTTCAAGAAGAGACATGATGCCCCTGAACCCGATTCTTGAAGTTGAAATTTTTGATATTTGAGGTATTGACTTCATGGGACTATTTCCAAATTCCTTTGGCAACTAGTTCATCTTGGTTGCTATGGACTATGTCTCTAAATGGGTAGAAGTTGTGCCTACAAAGACCAATGACAATAAAGTGGTTGTCAAATTTCTCAAAGAAAATATCTTCTCCCGATTTGGCACCCCCAGATCGATAATTAGTGATAATGGATCATATTTCTGCAATAGAGTTTTTGAAGCTCTGATGTGGAAATCTTCCATCAATCACAAGTTATTCACTCCATATCATCCCCAGACAAATGGGCAGGTCGAAGTCACCAATCGACAGATCAAGCTCATTTTGGAAAAGACTGTCAGAAAAAACTGAAAGGATTGATCGGTCAAACTTAACGATACATTATGGGCTTACTACAATTCTTTTAAGACAGTCCTGGGGATGTCTTCTTACAGAATCATATTCATAAAAGCCTTCATCTACCAGTCGAGTTAGAACATCGTGCCCTATGGGCCATTAAGCAGCTCAATTTTGATCTGACTAAGGCCGGTGAGCTAAGGAGACTGCAGATCTTAAAATTAGAGATACGGAATGAAGCCTACGAGAACGCTCGGATCACCAAAAGCGGGATGAAATTTTTTTCATGACCAGATCATAAACTGGAAAAACTTTGCCCCGGGAGAGAAGGTTCTACTGTACAACTCGAGGCTTCACATTTTCGCGGAGAAGCTGAAAACTCGTTGGTCTGGGCCATTCATTGTGCGCATCGTCATCCCACACGGTGCTGTGATTATTACCGATCTTAAGAACAATACAGAATTTTAAGTGAATGGCAAAGACTGAAGCCCTTTTTGACCACTGAGCCTACATCCCAGGCTGAACTTATGTTGAGTCTTTTCGCTCCGTCATACACCTGATCATCATCATCCACACACCACCAAAAAGAAAAGTGTAATTAACAAAATTTTTCATTATACTTATTATTTATATGCTCACCCCTTATATACTTGCACATAAAATTTTTGGAAATTTCTTCTCCCTCTCTCTTAGCCTATTTGCACTTGGCCGGCCCGAGTCGACAGCGACAGTGATATCTTTTCTTCCCCCTATTTATTGCATTGCATTTACATGATTAACTATTGAGGACAATGCATTAGATAGGTGTGGGGGGTGCTAACATTTTTTCTTTTCTTTGTATTTTAAAAAAAAACCTCCTTAACGAAAAAAGAATTCTTATACTCTTTATAAAAATACCAAAAGGTTGAAAGAATTAAGGAAACCTTATTAAGGAATCTTTATTTTAGCCTAAATAAAAATGAAATATTGGTTTGACTAAGAGTTAGGAGGAACAAGGAAAATAACTCGTATCTTTTATTTAGCCTTAGTAAAATATGCATAAACCACACACACATGCTTGAGATTTAGAGGCACAACTCTGAAAAAAAGCTGGATAATTGTGTCTCGAGAAGCATGATTACTCACGCCAAAAAAAATAAATAAATATATAATATATATATAAGTAAATCTTGATTTCATAGCCTACTCTAGTTGTATATTTGACCTGAGAGGTATTTTTCCACCTGGTGCCCTAAAACCATCTGGTTTCGGAGTCATCAGTTTGATATGTGTTGCATGAGTAAACTAGAAAGCCTAATGAAACCAAGAATAAACATATAGATAAATATTAATAAAATTAAACGATATTTAAAGTTGAGTTGAGAAATCCCAAGCATCTCACACTTACCCATTATGCATATCTATCTAAAGCAAAATAATAGAACAAGTTAGAAGTACATGATCCTTTCTAAATTTAAAGAAAAGCCATAATTTCTTCTTTTATGAAGGATAAAGTATAGGAGAACTTATGAGGGTTAAGCCTAATTCTCATATCATTTGGTTATTTTTACTTAGATGATTGAAAGTTCTTTTTCTTAAAAGAGGTTTTGCTTACAACTAACATTTTTCTTCATTTATTGGGTTTTGTTGGTGCAATCCGCTGAAAACCCTCAGGAGACAACACTCCTCCTCTAGAGGAAACTTAGAGGTTTAAAGGTTTATTGCATATGCTCAGTTTAATCGCGTCACCTGCGAAAGTGGTGTAATAATTCTCTTGTTGTTGTTTTGCTCGAGAAGAGCAAAAAGATAAGTGTGGAGGTGTGATTAGTCTCTATTTTTATCACATTTGCATATTTATTTTGTATAAAATTCTGCTAATAAAGCTTTGCTTGTTTAATCCTAGGTTCATGGTGTGCAATAAAGAAGAATACCCTAAATCACCATTTAATGGGTGATTAAAGGCCTACCAAGTAGCCATTGACCTTAAGAGGAGATTCTGTCAGTACAGGAAGATAAAATCCAAAATCTAGAAGATCCAGCTGACAGGGACAGAAGAAACTGCACGCAGCAGGTGGCCGAGCGCGCGCCGCCCTGGCAGGACCGCGAAAACGCAGCCTGGGCTGCATTTCACGGCCGCATGTTCGCGGCCGCGCCCGTGCTTTGGGCCAGGGGTTGTCCCCCTTGCCCCCTTTACCCTGGTGCCTATAAATACCCCCTTGGGGTTCAATAGAGAGCATATCCAGTGCTCTAGGAGTTGTTATTATCTTGTGTTTAGAAGCTGTAGTTATTTTTATTTCCTTCTTATTCTAGTTTTACTTTAGCCATTAGAGTGAAAGAGAGAGAGAGAGTGCGTGTATAAAAGTTGTATTTGAAGGGTGACAAGTTTATACAAGTAATCACTTCTCTTTCTTCTTTCCATTTACTTGTTGTTTTCATTTGCTTCTATCTCTTTGTTTTAGTGTAACTCCTTTTCTCTTTACCTCTTCTCTCTTGTTCTTTCTTTTACTACCATGTCTAACTAACTCTTTCATTGCATGACTAACTAACTACAAACCCACTAATTTCTAACAATTTGATTGATAACATAAATGAGTCAACAGTGTCAAACAAGCCTTGTGCAAACGAGAGCTATAACATTTTAAGACGAGGGTTCTAACTCTAACTTACCTACAAATATTAGCTCTCTTATATTTCATGCTTAATGGGTTTTTAATGATCTATAGATTGTAAACTTTGCTTGTCTTTGTATGTAGAGATATTCCTATTAACTTTGCCGATACTATTAGTGCACTTGTGTCTTCCCTTATTCTCGCCTTCAATTGGATCTTGATAAGGGAATGTTCAAGTTTTGCCGAGTAAAGCTAAGTTAAAGGAAGGACTTTCATTTGGTCCCAACGTGAATAGTTCCTATGCATAAAGGTTATGCTTCCTATGATCCATCTTAAGGTTACATCTTCAAGAAGTTAGGGATTAGTGGGAGCACTTAATAGAAAGTTAGCCATGTGTTTTTACCATCTAGAAAAATCACTTTTACAAACCACCAAACCATTCTAAATAATTCTTGAAACCAACTTGTTTTCATTTTTTAAATTCTTTATTTGAAACAAAGAATTCTCTCTTTTCTTGAGCAAAGAAACCGCATCAATCTTTCATCACTCTCCCTCCTTGTGGATACGACCAGTATAGCTAATTTGCTAGTACGAAAGGATCACAAAAGCAGTAACATCGACCCACATTCCTTTACTTATTTTTGTGCTTGCTTTTTACCGATCAAATATCTTCAAAGAACTTTCAGTAAACATGACTTCAACAAACCACCTGGAAGATGGGGATGAAGAAATGATCCAGTCAGATACAGATCCTTTGATCAAACACTTAAACACTCTCTGGGATATTCACTTCAAACAACGTGAACCACCCACCGAGGATAGGGTAACCCAGGTCAATCTGGGAGATGAGGTTAATCGTAAGCCTATCTTTATAAGCGAAAGCTTGTTACCTTATGAGAAGGAAGATCTAATATCCCTTGTGCAGGATTATATAGATATTTTCGCATGGAATTACGAGGATATGCCTGGGCTTGACCCTCAAGTGGCTACGCATCGCCTCAATATCAATCCGGATGCGAAACCAGTCAAACAACAGCAGCAACGGTTCTGTCCGAAAATAATGGAAGCGATCCAGTCAGAGGTCAAAAAGCTCATAGATTTCGGTTTCATCAGGGAGGAACAACACGCTAATTAGGTAGCCAATATCGTCCCCGTTACCAAGAAAAATGAAAATAATGGAATTTGTATTGATTTCCATGATCTAAATGAGGCTTGTCCGAAAGATGAGTTCCCACTCCCAATCACAGATGTCATGATCGACAATACGTGTGGGTTTGAACGAATGTCCTTCATGGATGGATTCTCAGGATACAATCAAATCAAGATGTACCCTGATGATGAAAAGCATACATCTTTCAGGATGCCATTGGGGGTGTATTGCTATACTGTCATGCCCTTCAAATTAAAGAACGCAGGGGAAACATACCAGAGAGCTATAAATGCAATTTTTCATGACCATATACGCAAAACTGCGGAGTGCTACATCGATGACATTGCAGTAAAAAGTCGTGTCAAAGGCGATCATTTAGCAGATCTGAAGATGGTGTTCGATATTATGCGAGCACATCAGTTGAAGATGAACTCCACCAAATCCTTCCTGGGAGTAGCCAGCGATAAATTCTTGTGATTTATTGTGACATCTAAAGTAATCCACTTCGATTCAGAGAAGGTCCTTGTTGTCCAGGAGATGCAACCTCCGAGGAATCTCAGAGAGCTTAGAGGGTTGCAAGGGCGACTAGCATATATCCGGAGGTTTATCTCAAATCTCTTGGGAAAATGCCAACCCTTCACCAGATTAATGAAGAAGGGTGTCTTATTTATTTGGGACAATACTTGCCAACAAGCATTTGAGAAAATCAATCGGTACCTCACGCAACCACCTGTCCTTACATCTCCGGTGTCAGGAAACCTTTTCTGATATACATTCGAGCGATGGATCATTCTTTAGGAGCTTTGCTAGCCCAGAATAATGATCAGGGACACGAGCAGGCAATCTACTATCTGAGTAGAACCATGATCGGAGCCGAACATCAGTACAACCTGATCGAAAAGGAATGTTTGGCGTTGGTGTTTGTTGACACTTTAAAAAAGACAAGATTCTGACTGGCCTGAACAATGTCTAAACTTGTTGACATTTACAAAAGACAAGTGACAGACAAGCTGACTAGCCTGAACAATGTCCAAACTTGTTGACATTTATAAAAGACAAGTGACTGACAAGCTGACGACTAGTTCTGTACTTGTTGACATTTACAAAAGACAAGTGACAGATAGGCTGACGACCAGTTTTCACCCATCTCCGAGGGACAAAGAAGCAACTTGGACTCTACTGATCCAGTGAAGCAGACAGTGAGCCCGGATTGTCTCTAAACCGACCTTAGCAGGTCTAAGATGCTAGCACTTAGCATCACATGAGCCCAAGGGGATAGCCTCGCCTTAGAGGCTAAGATCATCTAACTTCGTTGAAGTACTCAGTTAACTCCGCAGAGAGAGTTAACTTCGTTTGAAGCCACACGCAACCGCGCAGAAGGATGTTCGGTAGCTTCATCACAGACGATAACTAGCTCCACTGAAGAGCTGTCTTCTGACTTCACCACATGCGCTTTCCAGCTCCGCTGTGAGCTCAACGCGGCAGCTTCGCTGCTGGTCTGCTATGGTCAACCTTTGACCAATCAAATCTAATCAGGATTGAGATCAAATCCAATCAAGATCAAATCTGAGACCAAATTTGGCAGTTGATTGCCATAATCTCTTGACTTTTCTAAAACGAGTAAGAGGATCAGGAGAAATCTTCCAACTATATGGAAAGGATCAAAACAGATCAAGAGGATCAACCGACCTGCTACTTCTAGCTTCGCAGAAGCTGATCCTAGCCTCGGAGCAAGGCTACTTTCCAGATTTAAATAGATTTGATTCGATCAGTTTCTATATTTTCAAGGGACAATTATACCCTTGCTCTCCCTATAAATAGTCCACCAGGGGCACAAGGAGAGAGGAGCGCATAAAAGCACACAGAGGCTGAAAAACAGAGAGATGGCTAAACAGAGACTTATTCTCTTGCTTCCGATAATTCAGAGACTTTAGAGAACTGCTTCTCTAATCAGGGTGCTGATACCCTAATACCTTCTTCTCAAGGAATCTCCGGAACCAGGCGAGAAGGAATTCCTAAGCGAAGGCGATTTTAAGAAGTAACAAGGAGGTTCTACCAATCTTCTGTTCTCCGATTCCCCGAACCAGGCGAAAAGGGAATCTCATCGCTCGCATCGTCAAAGGGACAAAGTGGTCGCGCGCTGACCAGACTTCTACCGGCACACTTCTCTAGAATCTCAGAGGAGATCTACTTGTAATCTTTTTAGAATACTTGTAATTTAGCTCCTCGACCCCTTTTTTTTGTAAGTTTTCCCTTTTCCAAATCAATGGAAAACATGGTGGCGACTCCGCTGGGGATCGAATTCTCCACTGCTGAGAACCAAGTGCCGCAATGCGACAAACAGACCTTCGAGTCTATCTCTGAATTCAGAAAAGCCGGTGCAGCCAGAGCCCCTCTGGCTAAATCTTCAAGGCAAGTCTCTGAAGAGACCGATAAGGCCCTCTGTGAGCCTACTGCGGTCCTCTGGCGTAACAAGGAAGCACGCCCGCAGTCCAAGTCCATCACTTTCGAGAACCTGGTCATTCACTTCGACCAAGGAAAATTTGAAGAAGTCCTCTCTGGGGGTGGTCTAATGCTTCATGCACGGAAGCATAGAAAGGTCTCCATGACCAAGGTTTCAGAACAGAAACCAGAAGCAGTACTGCCAACACCTCTCAGCCTCGCGTGTGGCTAGTCAGGTTCCTTGTGAACCTAAGTCTCCCTTGCCAAAGCAGATGTGGAGGCCTAAATAGAAGGCTCTGGGCAAAGCCTCAGGCATAGCTACGCCAGAACTGCGTCTCTCTCGCGAAAAAAAAAAGGCAAGATGCCTGCCTGCTCCGACAATGCTGCCAGCCGTGAAGTTACAGCGGCGACCATACCTTCGTCCAACTCAAGAGCAACAACTCGCGCCAGCCTCGTTCTTATGAGAGAAGCTACTGTACCACAGCCTACGCGCGAAGTTCATAGCCGCGAAGCTGGAACCAAAGCACCACAGCATGTTTCGTCCCCCAGTCCTCCAAGTATTAGGTTCACTCTTCGCAGCGGAGCTAAGGGATCGTCCCTAAATGTTGATAGCGTTGCTTATGCAGCTTCAGCGCCGAAGGGTGTTTCTAAAGCTTTGAGCCGCGAGCTTAGAGCCAAAGCACTATCTAAGGCTAATCGCCTTTACAGCAGCATAGCGGATAAAGCACCACAGCGGGCTCCGCTCTCCAGTTTGTCAAGCGCTGAGCTCGCGCCTTGTGGCGGAGTTAAGGGATTGTCCCCAAGTCTTGATATCGTTGCTTATGCAGCTTCAGCGCCCAAGGGCATTTCCAAGGTTCTTAGCCGTGAAGCTAGAGCTGAAGCACTATTGTATGCTAATCCCCTCTGTGGTGATAAAAGGAGCAGGACATCGTCCTATGCGCGATCCAAAAGAGCCACTGCGCTGGATCGTTTAGGCCCAATTGGGTCTGACTTGCGGGAATTCTTGACAAATGAACGAAAGTCGGAATCGTTCCAAACTACTCCCCCTGTTGTCAACAAGTGGGATGTTAGTTGGTAACACTCCACTCGGTCCATTGCCAACTAGGACCAATCCCCGCCACTCCTCCAGGTCGACGATCAGTTTTTGCTCGACTGTCGGTGCAAGCCCCGGTGAAACATTATAAAAGGAGTGTCTCGCGAGACCTACCCTCTGCATCCGTCAACATGACCGGAAGAGGACAAGAGCTGCGCAGGGGCAGACAAGCATCCGACGACACTCCCTACAGCTCCCTAGATCCAGATTACAGCCTAGGCTTAGGCGAAGTCTTGGTGCATGAAGAGTGTGTCTTCCAAAACACCAGATCTAGGGTTGCAATACCCTACAATTATGAATAGCCATCTTCTTCAACGGCAGTAACCTCGCCAAAACCAAAGAGAAGATCAGTCCAGTGGCCTGATGAAGAAGATGAAGATAGTGGGTATGCCTCTTCGGCGACAGTCAGTTCAGTGCGAACAGACAGAGCATCAGTCAATATGGCTAATAATGCTAACGACGACCTTCGTCGGCGTTTGGAAGCTCAGGAGCAAACTTTCAAAACCCAGCAAGAAGCTTTGGACAACATTTAACAGATGCTCGCTCAGCTCCTCAATAACCGGAACAATAATGATGCCGGGAGCAACCATGATGAGGAAGAACATCTTAGCAATGACTAGCCAAAAACAGAAAAGTCCAAGGAGGGTTCTTCTTTAGACGCTGAAGTCCTTAAGGGCCTCTAAGCTCAAATTGCATCCCTAGCTCAGAGGATGAATTAAAGAAAGTAGGGGCAGTCCGTCCTTACCCGCTGGAGTGGGATTCAGTGCCATACCCACCAAAATTCAAACCACCAACATTGCTTACCTATGATGGTAAGAGCTCACCAAACCAGCACATCTACTATTTTCGATCTCAGACCGGTAATGTTATAGATAATGATGTCATCATGGCTAGGCTGTTCATTGGCACCTTAAAGGGGGTGGCATTTTATTGGTTCTGAAGTCTCCCTCCGGGCTCCGTCAATTCCTAGATCGACCTAGAAACCCGATTCCTTTCTCGTTTCTATGAGGACGATACCGAGGTAACCATGGACAAGCTCCTCTCCACCGTGCATAAGAAGGGCGAATCTGTCCGTGACTACATTGAGTGGTTCAAAAATTTAACTTTGATGTGCCCAGCAGGGATGCCATTACCCATGCTCTTACAGACGTGCAAGCACAACTTCTTTGACCAAGTAGAGGTTCGCATGGGGGCTGTCAAAGCCCATACCTGGAAAGAACTGGTCGAACAAGTTGAGATAGCCAAAAAGTCGGCTAAAAAGTTCGAACACTCCACCCCTAAAGGCAAATGGGGTATGAACAATAAAGGACGTAGCGACATGGCGCAGTCAGCCCAAGCCAAAGGGAAGGAGACTATGTCCGTAGAATTGTCCAGGGATATTCAGTCGAAGGCCAAGAAGAGTGTCTTCAATAATCAGGAGTCTAAGTTTTCCCCGAAACAGTACTCCTTCAGAGACGATCAGGTGGTCACAATATTCCATTTGCTCCACAAAGGGAATAAAATGAAGTTACCAGAGGCTTGACGTCCCAATGAGATAGGACGCACGAACGATCCCAAATACTGTCTCTACTACAGGATGATTCACCATCCTACCGACAAGTGCTTTGATCTCAAGGACAGAATTCTAGCCTTGATCGACGCTGGAGTCCTGACACTGAAGTCAGAGCAGAAGAAAGTAACTGCCAATATGGTGACCCTCGAGTTCGGCAAAACCCCGAAGGTCACAGTTCCCGACGGGACTTATCCAGTCCCTGTGCCATGACTGGAAGTCAAACATCCTGCGGCTAAAACTCAGGATAATAGAGGTCTTGTTCCCATTACATTGGAGACAGGGGAAGTCATGTGGATACACCCAGACCTTGTCCAAGACGTACAGTGGGATTCAAAGAAGTCCAAGTCGAAGGACAAATCTTGTAATGTTATTTCCATCCTGCCAGATGATGACAATATTACGTCAGCCTCTCTCAGTGATTCTGAAGAAGAAAAGCACGCGTGCGCGACGCAGGTCGATGTACCTCAGCCGACGGGTACTCGATCCAAAAAATCATACTTAAAACAGTATGAGAAAGCTATTGACGAGACACAACAGCAAACGAAGTCAGTACAAGTACCAACATCCGCTTCGGTTCCAACCAAGGGTAAAGAGAAGCCTAAGGAGGTCCGGTTCGACCATGTCCTGAAGAAGCCTTTAGGCCCAGGGCTTGACACGCCCTTTCGTTTTGACATATTGCCCAAGCTGGTTAATATCCCAGCTCGTATTATAATACACGAGCTCCTTCGTCTCTTAAAAGAGATGAGAGAAGCACTCAGGATGCCCTGGCTAATTCAGAATCATTCCTGATATATATGCCAGAGACCCCTAAAGATGACGCTCAGTCTCTGTGCCCTGAATGCCATCATGCACAATCAAAGGTGCCCGCTATTACCTTCACAATGGAAGATATGCTTCTCAAGGCTAACAAGCACGATTGACCTCTGTACTACATCGGATATATCAGTTCAACATGCATTGAAAGGGTACAGGTTGATCCGGGGTCTGAACTCAGCATCATCCCCAAAAGGCGCCTCTACTTCCTCGGTATACCACTATATAGGTTGTCCGCAACCACTACTACAATATACGGTTTTAACGTCGGGAGTAGTCATCCACTTGAAAAAATTCGACTCCGTTGTCGAATCGGGAGCCTGAAGTCAGAAGTGACATGCTATGTCATTGACGCTGACACGTCATACAACTTGCTGCTAGGACGACCGTGGATCCACGCCAACTGGATCATCCCTTCTACTCTGCACCAGTGCTTCAAATATGTTGAAGATGAGGCAACAGTACGAACTGTCTTCGCTGAGAAGCAACCATTCAAAGGGGTCGAAAATTACTTCACTGACGCTCTCCTGTATCAAGAGACTGATGAAACATCCAAAGAACCATTGCCAGATGATGATGATAGCGGTAATGAGGCGGATGCAGAATCTGAAGCAGGCATGCCAGCAATTTTGATTGGTGAACCAATTATAGCATGTCTTAATAATCCCCAATGTAATACTCCTTCTGAAGATGAAGGTGAAAGGGTAATTAATGATAATATCTCTTTTGATTATCCTACGAGTGTTGGGTTTGAAACTATTACGGATAGCTCTTTGCACACGCCTTTGTTTTTCATTGATTTGCAAAGGGAAAACTTACAATAAAAAGTTGAGGAGCTAAATTACAAGTATTCTAAAAAGGTTACAAGTAGATCTCCTCAGAGATTCTGGAGAAGTGTGCCGATAGGAGTCTGGTCACCGCGCGACAACTTTGTCCCTTTGACGATGCGAACGATGAGATTCCCTTCTCGCCTGGTTCGGGGAATCAGAGAACAAAAAGTTGGTAGAACCCTCTTGCTGCTTGTCAAAACCACCTTCAATTAGGAATTCCTTCTCGCCTGGTTCCGGAGATCCCTTAAGAAGAAAGTATTAGGGTATCAGCACCCTGAATAGAGAAGCAATTCTCTAAAAGTCTCTGAATTCTTGTGCGCGCGGTGCATCGTGAAGAAGTCTCTGCTTGTGGAGTCCTCTCTCTCTCTTTGCCGGGGGTCTCTTGCGCATGTGTGTGGTCGTCTCCCCTCCTTGTGCCCTTGGTGGGCTATTTATAAGGAGAGTAAGGGTATAATTGTCCTTTGAAAATATAGAAACAGATTGAATCAAATTTGTTTAAATCTGGAAAGTAGCCTTGCTGCGAGGCTAGGATCAGCTTCTGCGAAGCTAGAAATGGCAGGTCAGTTGATCCTCTTGATCCATTTTGATTCTTTCCATATAATTGAAAGATCTCTCCTGATCCTCTTACTCATTTTAGAAGAGTCAAGAGATTATCGCAATCAACTGCCAAATTTGATCTCAGATTTGATCTTAATTGGATTTGATCTTGATCCTGATTAGATCTGATCTCATCTGGAGATTTGATTGGTCAAAAGTTGACCATAGCAGACCAGCAGTGGCGCTGCCCGCTTTGAACTTACAGCAGAGCTGGAGGCAGTATCTGGCGAAGTTAGAAGAAAGCTCTTCGGCGGAGCTAGATGTCATCTGTGGAGAAGCTACCGCATACCCTTTCTGCGCAGTTGCGTGTGGCTTCAGGCGGAGCTAACTCTCTCTGCGGAGTTGCGCTTCAGCAGTTCAGGCGAAGCTATAAGTTAGCTTCCTGGCGGAGCTTTGAATGGCTTCAAGGCGAAGTTGGATGATCTTAGCCTCTCAGGTTAGGCTATCCCTTTGGGCTCATGTGATGCTAAGTGCTAGCATCTTAGACCTGCTGAGGTCTGTTCAGAGACAATCCGGGCTCACTGTCTGCTTGACTGGATCAGTGGAGTCCAAGTTGCTTCCTTGTCCCTCGGAAATAGGTGAAAACTGATCGTCAGCTTTTCTGTCACTTGTCTTTTGTAAATGTCAACAAGTTCAGACATTGCTCAGGCCAGTAAGATTCTTGTCTTTTTTAAGTGTCAACAAGACCCCCTTCAAAGTTTTTGGAAGTCTGTAATGGCTCAGACTTCGAAATACTTTGAAATGCTTTGATCGGTGGTATGTGAAGTACGAACGTCGCCATGGTGGTTAAGTTCAGCTTCGCTTTTAATCCTGCTTTGAGATAGATTCGCCAAAAAATCGTGTTGATTCGCGTCTAGGTAGCTTCGCGTCTGGGCTTCCCGGTATAAGTTCGCTCTGGAACACCTGTTTCTTTCCCGAGGCCAACTGCTGTGGGCTGGTTACGAGAAAGATTACTCCTTCTCTCGCATTGATCGAGGGAGATATTCTCCCCTTGTGCATTTCTGAGGAAGGATATTCCTTTTTTCAAGGCACCATAAATGCCTTTATGAGGGAGACGCTTCTTCCTTTGCATGGTTCCAAGGGAAACCGTCCCTTTTTTCAAGGCACAATAAATGTCTTAAATGCGCTCGTGCTTCCACGCTTGAGGCGGCAATGCTCAGGCTATGAGGCCTATAAATAGGACACCTGAGGTCCTCTGAAGAGAAGTGATCTGCTCTTCTTCTCTTCTCTTGGTTGAGAGAGATACTCAGATCTCTGAACTAGTGGGGATGCCCACTCTGGTTATTACCCGGCCAAGGACCGGTAAGTCTCGGTCATCCAGAGGCTTTACCAATGGACTTTAGGGAGTTTATCTTCCTTAATTTAGCTTTAACAGCTACCTCAGGGATTAATTTCCCTTGTTGATCTGCAGAGAAGGGTTTCATTCCTGTTTCCCAGCTTCCCGACGAAGCTATCTTTCGAACAAAGAAAGATAATTGCATGCTTGTTAAGTTCGCCACACAGGCAAAACTTGGGACTTAGTCTCTTCGAAGTTGAGCCAGTCTTGCCATATAGGTGGGGTCAAGACTGCGTCTTTCTGGATCAGTCTGGCTTAGCCATATGGGCGAGGCTAGGACTTGGCTTATGCTGAGCTAGCCCATCATCACTGTGTAAGCGAGGCTATCCTCTGCTTAACTGAAACTGGAATTCATTGTTAAACTGCAACTGAATCGGATTTAAATTGCTTCGCCCCAAGAATTTGACTTAGCGCTTTTGCAGCTTTTCCTTTGACTTACTGCTAACTTGTTTTAGTTTGCATCGCAGTGAGCTATGTTCGTCAATCTTGTGACTTGATGAAAGAGACCAGAAAATTTCCTCTTGCTTTTCCAGTTGAAACTTTATTCTTAAGCAGGAGGAACAACTGGGGGCAGCTGATGTGTGTTCCCAGAAGAGGTTGGCAGTCACTTATCCGAGATGATCCACTTTGGGAAAGCGGACATCACCTGTAAGGTCGCGGATCTTCCCATTGCAATTTTCATCAAGGAAGATCCAACCTGCTGGTGGCGATCAGTCCTTCGCCAGTTTTGATCAAAGAAGGTCCAGCATCCTGGTGGCACAATCTGCCATTATACGAAGGATTGCGGCCTTGTCCTGGTGGCACCATCTGTTCCGTGAAGGATTACAGCCTTGTACAGGAGGAAGGCCTTTCGTGTCCAGTTGGTTTGGCTTGGGAGTAGATAGGACCACTTGTATGCCTTTTGAGCAAATGACTTTGTTGTATGGAACACAATCTTGATGTAGTATCAATGTACCTTTTCTTTTAAATCAATGAAAGTTCATTTTTTGCTCATCTTATTTTGCTTTGCCTTTATTGTGAATTAACTCAGCGGAGCCATGCGAAGTTAAGGACAATCCTTCCTGAATCAGGGACGAGCTTCCAGCGAAGCTAGCATAAATTTTCTGCGAAGTTCGGACTGTGCCTTTAGTGGAGCTAAGGTAGGCTTTGCGATGAAGTAATCGATACATCGCGCTAAGTCAGCACTTGACTCGTGGCGGATTTAGTTGACAACTTTTATAAGAGCTTGAAGCGATCTATTGCTTTGATTTTGAAATGCTCGACCACCTCATTCTCTGCTTTAAAGGTGGTCCTCTCCCGAAGCATTGAGAGTATCCGAGACTTTGGAGGGGATGACCAGGCCGCTGCATTGGAACTTCTGGTGGACCAACTTGAGAGGGATGTAGACGAATGGCGCCGTCTTAGCCATTCGGACCTGGAATCTTTGGTTAATGAGCAGCTTGCACAACTTGTCGCTCAGATGCATGAAGCCCATCTTGCTGCTCAGGAAGCTGCTAAGGCCATTTCTTCTGACTTGAAGTCCTTGGAAACAAGGAAGGTAGAGCTCGGGGACGCAATAGATGCTTCTAACAGTGCTCTTCTTGACGCTGAAGATAAAATTGAAAAGGCCAAGGAGATGATTAGGAAGGCTAATCTTTTTTATCCAAGGCTGAACCAGTGCGTTTTGAAGAGACTGCACGGCTTGAGCAGCTTAAGGCTTAGAGTGACGAACTCTCGCGGTAGGAGTCAGCTCAGAGGGCAACCTTGATTGAGATTAAAGCTCGCTTGGCTCAGACGGCGAGTTTTAATGAGGCTGAGCTAAGGTCGCAGGTGCTTGTCCGGGCTGCTGATGATAAGAAGACAAGGCTGGCCTTTCTTGAAGAACGGATCAAATCTTATGACGCACCCCTATAGTTTGTAATATATGTGCCTCCATGTATCACTTCTTTTTAAAAGTAATTTTATTTTGACCTTTCTGTCGTGTTTCCAACTTGTTCTACTTTCTAAGTTGTCGCTTCCAAGTTGTATTGCAGCCTTCTGAGGAAACAGTCCTTACTTGTACTGAATGATGAAACTCGGCTACCTACCGGTTCAGAGGTCGCAATGACATAGCCGATTGAGATGCCACCAAGTTTGAGGTAGTCCTTGTCGGACTAAAAGGTGAGACTTGGCTATCTGCCAGTTCAGATGTCGCAATGACGTAACCGATTGAGAAGCCACCAAGCTCAAGATTAGCCTTTATGGGGCTAAAAGGGTAATACTTGTCTTTTGTAAATGTCAACAAGTATGGGTGAGACCTGTCTTTTGTAAATGTCAACAAGCTCAAAATTGAGACTTGGCTATCTGCCAGTTCAGATGTCGCAATGACATAACTGGTTGAGACGCCACCAAGCTCGAAAGTTGGTGATACTTGTCTTCTGTAAATATCAACAAGTATCGAGACCTGTCTTTTGTAAATGTCAACAGGCTCGAAATTGAGACTTGGCTATCTGCCAGTTAAGAGGTCGCGATGACATAACTGGTTGAGAAGCCACCAAGCTCGAAATTAGTCCTTGACGGACTGAAAGGTTGATACTTGTCTTTTGTAAATGTCAACAAGTATCGAGACCTGTCTTTTGTAAATGTCAACAGGCTCGAAATTGAGACTTGGCTATCTGCCAGTTTAGAGGTCGCGATGACATAACTGGTTGAGAAGCCACCAAGCTCAAGGTTGGTGATACTTGTCTTTTGTAAATGTCAACAAGTATCGAGACCTGTCTTTTGTAAATGTCAACAGGCTCAAAATTGAGACTTGGCTGTCTGCCAGTTCAGAGGTCGCAATGACATAACTGATTGAGACGCCACCAAGCTCAAGGTTGGTGATACTTGTCTTTTGTAAATGTCAACAAGTATGGGTGAGACCTGTCTTTTGTAAATGTCAACAGGCTCAAGGTTGAGACTTGTCTTTTGTAAATGTCAACAAGTTCAAAATTAAGACTTGGCTATCTGCTAGTTCAGAGGTCGCAATGACATAACTGGCTGAGAAGCCGCCAAGCTCGAAAGTTGGTGATACTTGCCTTTTTTAAATGTCAACAAGTATCGAGACCTGTCTTTTGTAAATGTCAACAGGTTCGAAATTGAGACTTGGCTGTCTGCCAGTTCAGAGGTCGCAATAACATAACTGGTTGAGAAGCCACCAAGCTCAAAGTTGGTGATGGAATTTGGGAAAAGGTCTCGTTTTCACGGGGAGAAACGAGAAAATTACTATCATAGGTTTAATGTTAACGTAACAGCGAAATGTATATGTGGTCTTACCATTCTATGGATGAGAATTGGTAAGTGATTTTGGAGAGGGAATCAAATGGGAATAGGTCCTTATGATTTTTAGCAAATCCTCAGCTGTCAACGGGTTTGATATGCCTTTACCAACTACCGTTTGAGTTGGGCTAGCCATGCTATTCCCCTCAGCATGATGAGTTGTCGAGGACTTATGTTGGGCTTAAAGGCCAACATTTTCCTCTATCCTTAATCGTTAAGGATATTGGATCATTTGGTTAGCGCATGCGTAAGCTTGATTCTCCTTTGGGAGAACCAGTGTATGACCAGGTTCCCACTAGTTTATGGTTGTATGATCTCGCTTGGAGGAAGAGAAAGGCTCTCTTTGCATATACCTTGGATATGAAGGTCTTGATCAGAGGTAAGGATCCTTAATCAAGGATAATACTTCTTTAAGAACTTGCCATTGATCGGCATCATGAGTAAGTCGCCATCTGAAGTCATAAGACGGTATGCTCCGTTTGAATAGACTGTTTCTATTACAAACGGTCCTTCCCATTTAGGCTGAAATTTGCCTTTGGTCTTGTGCGTCATAATCATCGGTCGTCTGACGGCTAAAACCAAATCTTCCTTCTGGAAGATTCTCTGTTTGACCTTCTTATTGAAGGCTTTTGAGATTCGAGCTTGATACAACTCGATGTGTTGCTGAGCTTGTAGTTTCTTCTCATCTAGGGCTTCGAGCACTTGAAGACGCAACCGATCATTGTCTTCTGATGTGATTTTAGTCGTTAAAGTGACTCGCAACGACGGCATTTGGATTTCTAATGGGATGACTGCCTCGCACCCGTACACCAGAGAAAAAGGCGTATTCCTGTCGAGGTCCGAACCGTGGTTCGGTAGGCCCAAAGACATTCACCAAGCTTTTCGTCCCAATCTCGCTTATTCGAGGAGACGAACTTCTTGAGTAACTTGATGATTATTTTGTTGAATGCTTCAGCCAAGCCATTAGCGGCGGGATTATAGGCAGTTGAAGCCACATTCTGAATTCGGTATTTATCACAGAACCGATAGAATACCTGGTTTATGAATTGGGGACCGTTATCATGGATGATCCGCCTAGGGACACCAAATCGATGGATGACATAGTGTTTGATGAAATTAACCACATTAGAGGTTTTGACTTCAACCAGTGGTATAGCTTCCACCCATTTTGAAAAGTAATCGGTTATTGCCAGGATAAATCGGTGACCTCTTGTCGAGGAGGGACTGATTGGCCCTACGACATCGATTCCCCATGCTTCAAATGGCCATGAAGCAACAGTTGGGTGAAGCAACTCTTAGGGCTGGTGTATGAAGTCCGCATGAATCTGGCACGCTTTACACCTCCGTGCATATTGGATGGCATCGGCTATCATGGTTGGCCAATAGTATCCAAGCCTATGCAATCTGTCTTTAAGTTTTGGACCTGGCTGATGAGCTCTGCATATGCCGTCGTGTGCTTGTTTAAGCACTTCTTGTGCCTCCGAATTGGGAAGGCAACGGAGGAGAACACCGTCATATGAACGACGGTAAAGTGTCTTCAAAGTTGGATCGTGGTAGAAACGGAGAGACCTTTGTCTGATAGATGCCGCCTCTTTAGGATCGTCTGGTAGCAGACCATGTAAAGCATAGTCGATGAGAGAAATCGCCAATCTCTCGGGTCAAGATCCGTGGAGACATTGTAGGCTTCTCGGTTTTTAACATGTGCTTAGAGCATACAAGGTGTCGAGTTGCCACTGTGAGGTGATACTCAGTGTCGACCGGCAGGGCTAATGTTGTTGCTAATGCAGCAAGAGCGTCCGCCCTGGTATTCTGAGATCGAGAGACGTGCCCGATGTAGAAACCTTCAAATAGATTAGCCAACTCGATGACTGTGTGGTAATAAGGCACCAAGTCTTCATGACGGACCTCATATTCACCCTTAACCTGATTGATAATCAGTTTTGAATCGCCATAAGCTTCGAGGTAGCGTACCCCCATTCGTGGGCGAGCTGAAGACCAATGAGTAGAGCATTATATTCTGCTACATTGTTGGAGCATGGTTCTGTCAGGGAAAATGCTCTGGGAAGGACATGATTCTGTGGGGAGATAAACACAACCCCCACTCCGGCAATGATCTTGCCTTTAGGACCTATTCGAGATGCTCCATCGAAGAACATCTGCCAACATATCCTCTACTGTGAAGGTAATAGCAGGTACCTTTGATTGTGCTTGATGGCATTCAGGGCACAGAGACTGAGCGTCATCTTTAGGGGTCTCTGGCGTATATGTCAGGAATGATTCTGAATTAGCCAGCGCATCCCTGAGTGCTGCTCTTGTCTCTTTTGAGAGACGAAGTAGCTCGTGTACAGTAATACGAGCCAGGATATTAGCCAATTGGGCCAATATGTCAAAACGAAAGGGCGTGTCAAGCCTGGGCCTGAAGGCTTCTTCAGGACATGGTCGAACCGGACTTCTTTAGGCTTCTCTTTTCCCTTAGTTGGAATTGAAGCGGATGCTAGTACTTGTACTGACGTTGTTTGTTGTTGTGTCTCGTCAGTAGCTTTCTCATAGTACTTTAAGTATGATTTTCCAGATCGAGTACCCGCGGTTGAGGTACATCGGCCTGCGTTGTGCAAGCATGCTTTTCTCCTTCAGAATCACTGAGGGAAGCTGACGTAAGATTGTCATCGTCCGGCAGGAGGGAGATGACATTGCAAGATTTGCTCTTCAACTTGGACTTCTTTGAATCCCACTTTACGTCTTGGACAAGGTCTGGGTGTATCCACATGACTTCCTCTGTCTCCAATGTCAAGGAACAAGACCTCTATTATCCTGAGTTTTAGCCGCGGGATGTTTGACTTCCAGTCGTGGCACAAGGACTGGATAAGTCGCGTCGGGAACTATGACCTTCGGGGTTTTGCCGAACTCGAGGGTCACCATATTGGCAGTGACTTTCTCTGCTCTGCCTTCAGTGTCAGGACCCCTGCGTCGATCAAGGCTTAATTATGTCTTTGAGGACATAGCACTTGTCGGTAGGATGGTGAATCATCCTGTGGTAGAGACAGTATTTGGGATCATTCGTGCGTCCTATCTTATTGGGACGCCGAGCATCTGGCAGCTTCATTTTATTCCCTTTGTGGAGCAAATGGAATATCAAGACCACCTGATCGTCTCTGAAGGAATACTGTTTTGGAGAGAACTTAGACTCCTGATTATTAGAGCCCTCTTCTTGGCTTTCAACTGCACGTCCCGGACAATTCTACAGACATAGTCTCTTTCCCTTTGGCTTGAGAAGACTGCGATACGTCACTACGTCCTTTATTGCTCATACCCCGTTTGCCTTTAGGGGTAGATGGTTCAAACTTTTTAGCCGACTTTTTGGCTATCTCAGCTTGTTCGACCAATTCTTTCCATGTGTGGGCTTTGACAGCCCCCATGCGAACTTCTACCTGGTCAAAGAAGTTGTGCCTGCACGTCTGTAAGAGCATGGGTAATGGCATCCCTGCTGGGCACATCAAAGACAGGTTTCTGAACCACTCAATGTAGTCACGGACAGATTCGCCCTTCTTCTGCACAGTGGAGAGGAGCTTATCCATTGACTGAGATTTACCTGCACACAAAAATAAAATATTAGATTTAAAAATTAAAGGTGTGCGAGGTTCTCAATACTAATCCGCTGTAGCAAGGCTATGCGGGTCGTGATCCTCAGGGAGGGACTGCGATGGAAGCGTTAAGCAAGTTTCTCTAAAGTTTTTATTTTTATTAGTTAAGTTAGAAAGATAGCGGTATTTACAATGGTCGGAAAAAGAATATGGAGATGAGTTATGATTTAATCTACAAAAAGAAAAGAAAAGAAAAGAATACTTACTTGAGTTTGGTTGAAGAAAAACATGAAAACCTTACATGTTCTACCTTGCTTAGGAGGCGTTCAACGCATAGATCATAAACTCGAGCCCGGTCCTTGTGCACATTATATCGTCAAGCATATCAAGAACGAAGTGATGCGAAGCTTTGGAAGTGGATAACGTTTTCATGAACTATCGTTGGCTCTCACGTAGCTTAGTTATACTTGTTTGGAATTCACTTGCATGTTCATCAATCAGCCACAAAGAAATCACAGAGAAAAAGAAATAGAAAACAAAAGGAAAAGTAAAACACAAGAATAATAAACAAAAGAAAAATATTACCTTTATTCATGAATACAATGGCCGAGAAGAGGAAGATACATCGGTGTCACGCTCAATATAAACCTCTCTCTCTCTTGAAAATAAAAAGAAACCCTAATTACAAACTAGAAGAAAGAACGAAACTAAACCCTAGCTTTTGGCCCTTTTCTGGACGCTGGACCTCTGTACGTTGCACTACAGGGGGTATTTATAGGTGCAGAAGGCCGAGGAGTCCTGGATGAACTTGCCCACGAAATCTGGGATTCTAACTCATCCACTTTGCCGCAATTCTGCGGCTTTTGCCGCGTTTTTTGCGGCATTGTGGTGACGTCTGGCCACGCGCTTTGGCGCGTGGCCTCTCCTGGTCCGTCCATGTGGGCTTTTGCTTCTGGAAGTGTGATCCTAGCTCTCCATCTTGGGATTTCGAGATAACTTAGTAATCAAGTTACCTTGATCTCAAGTATCTCAAATCTTTTATCCACGAATTTCCTTCTTATCTTGGCTTTTATGCTCATCCTGCAAGAGTTTAGGGTTGGGTAGAATTCTATCCTTCCCTCATCTTTAATAATTGCAACTTTAGCCCTTGTATATTTGCACTTTGACAATCTGATATTTGCACTTTGACTCTTGGGCTTCAAATATGGGCTTGGATCTGGGCTTTTGGGCTCTTTAATCTTTATTTATTGTTAAAATAATAATTCGAGGCCTGCACACAATAAATTACAAATTATTAATAAATGTGCAGAATTAAATGAATAAATATGAAAATGTGATGGTAAATATGATGATAAAATGCACTTTTCACTACCAATCACACCCCCACACTTATCTTTTTGCTCGTCCTCGAGTAAAAACAAAGAAAAAGAAAAAGAAATGAAAAGTTAATCTAACCTAACTCACTTTCGTAGGAATCACGATTGCACTTAGCACGTGCAACAAGCCGTTAAACCTCTAGGTTACCCTAGAGGACGAGTGTTGTCTCGTGAGGGTTTTCAGCGGATTGCACCCACAAAATCCATAAAAAGGAAAATATTTGAATTATTATTGAAGAGACTAAGTAGTCTATAAGTTTTAGGATCCTCATTTTTATTCATTCTTTAAACTTAGTCTTAATAAAGTTAATTGTTTTCCATTTTAGGTAAGGGTCAAAATTGAACTTTTAATATAGTCTTTTTCGTTACCAAAAATCATATGCATCCTTATGAATTTATACTAGGAATTCCTTAACTTGGACTCTCATGCCTCTATATATATTTTTTTTTTCTTTTTTTTAATTTTTTTTTAATATGTATAATGCATCTAATTTTCTTTCGTGTAAGCATCAAGGCTTCTTGAGGCCCTCATACCTAACTAATTGATTATTAGATGTGTTAATACATATATTATATTTCTTAGTCATCTTAGGCTTTCTAATCCACCCATGTAACGAACTTAAAGTCGATGACTCCCAAACCGGTTGGCTTTAGGGCACCAGGTAAGAAAACACCCCGCGGACTCAAATTCGAGTGAACTAGGCCCCAAAACTAAGGACTTTATTTTATTTACTCACCTTTAGGCATGAATACTTATGCTTCTTGAGGCACATGTATCAGCTTAATTGGTGATTTTTTTTTTCTTTTTTTTTTTATGAGGCACAAGGTCTTTGTCTTAGAATCCTAAATATGCATTTGGTATGCACATTTCATTAAGGTAAAAATCAAGACTAATTATTTATTCAATTTCTCTCCTATACCTAAAAATTTAAACAATTTATTTATTTTGACCAAGTTTTTAAAAATCCTAATCGTGATTTTCCTAATCCTTAAAACTAACTTAGATTTCTTTCAAAAAATAAGTCAAAATATTTCCTTTTTATAACAATTTTTTTTTTAATTTTGTTTTTTTTATTAGCAATTTTTTTGTTAGTTTTTACCTATGTTAGTATGTTAGTAAAGCCCACCCCCACACTTATCTCATGCATTGTCCTCAATGTATGAATGAATGCATATATGCATGAAACAGAACAAGGAAGGCAGAAAATTACCTTAGGGGGTGGTTCCGGTGGTGGTCTAATTGGGCCAAGCGTTGCTACCCAATCAAGATAATAGATAATTTGGTGGAACCCACCAGAAACTTTCCTTACATAACCCACTAAAATATATGTATAATCAATTTTAGTATTTCCACCCCATCAAATTTCCAAATTTCATAATAAGTTTCAGAGTCAATTGTGTCAACCTCCTTGTCCCAAAATGGAGTATGAAAAGATGGAATTATTGACTTGGATATTATAGGTGCGGGAACGAATACCGACTCAGGGAAGAAGCTCAAATCAAGTAAGGGCTCAGGAGTCGGGCTAAGTTCAGGAAGTGGGTCCAAGTCAAGAAATAGAAACTCAAGTCCACAATCTTCTTCCCACAATGAAATGTGACCTAATATGAGTGATATCTCTTTACTTCCAATATTAAGGAATTCTAGCTCATCGCCATACAAATCTTCAAAACTAAGGTCAACATCTTCCGTCAGAATTGTACAATCAGTTTCAGAAGTAAAGAGATTGTGAGAATCTAGGTCAAGTTCAATATGATCATCTAAAATGGGTGATTCAATTTCATAATGAATTGGAATAGGATCCAATGTTGACTCGGGAAAAGTGAAATCAGGTGGAGACACTGGAGTCATTATTGGATCAGGAAATAAAATTGAATCATCAAGTGGAAGATCATAATCATATTCATGTTCAAGTTCTAATTCAGGAAAGGGAAAAACTTGCAAGTTATCAGATTTTGAAGTTTCGGCAAGTTCACATGATGGTACTGAATTAGAGTCTTGTTGTCCAAAGCAACTTGGTTCGTCGGCTCTAATCGAGTGGTCAATGAAAGCAGAAATGGCCGAACGGTGAGAACGTAAATATTCAACCATCAAATCTAGGTCATGATCATAGGCTAATCTAGCCTGATTCATGGCGGCAAGCATCCCTTCATAGTCGATAGGTGCATCATGTTCTGATTGGACTTGAAAATAGGACGGGTAATCGTGATGAAGTTGTGAGTCGGTGGACTCACGCATCATCATGTCTAAGATTGATGGTGATTTTTGCTTGGACTCATTCATACTCATCATTTCCAAGATAGATGGATTTCTATTCTGAATGGGTGGATCTGAGTATGAATCTTGGGAAGAATGTGGACTAGATGGATATGGAGGACAATTTGGTCGAGAATTAGACTCGGGGGACTCGAAACCCCATAAACTCTGTGACGAGTTGAAATTATTATGGAAATTATAGTCATAAGATGGGGGGTGTGGGTTATCGTTATTCGGATAAGACCATTCCGACACACTAGATTGGTCAAAGTTGTGATATGCCGGGTTGGTAATATCCGAATAATAGTTAGGTGTGTAATATGGATAAAGTTGGAATTATTATTATATGCCATATCACACCAACACAAACAAAGAAAAAAACAAACAAATAAACAAACAAAAAAGAAAAATTCTAACCTAAGTTAGGGTAGAACTATGACCTAGACGACTCCTAACTGGTTAGACTGTCCACGGGAGGTAGGGTGCAGACTTTGACCACAAATTAATCAGCCAGGTCAGGGCAAGAGTGGTGGGAGGTTTTCCGTCAAAGACGTTCCTTAATTAAATAATCACCACTCTTCGGGCTTTCGGCCCTCAATCCCCTTCCTAGACACTGATTTGGCAAGAGTCAACTTCCAGCACTGTTCCCCCTTAGGATAGTCTCCTAATTGAGTCCGAGATGTCCCTAGGGCCAACGTCTACTCTTTTTTTAGTTAGTCTTGGGTTAGTGAGTGCTTGGGATATGATTTTTGGGCTAAGGAAGGGTGATGAAATTCTCACCTTATCTTGTTAATGGGTTATGCCCTTAAGATGAATTAGTGCAAGTGTACAAGATAAATAGATAGAATTCACTCAAAGCAGATAATCAACCAAGAGATGAGTCCTATTCTACATGCAATGCGTACGTACCTTGCTCCTCCAGCACTCTTCAACAGTAAATAAAAATAATTGAAAAGACACGTGCCTAATATGCAAACGTCTAATCAATTTTTATTTTTAACAACCAATAACTTACTGTTGAATTATTAGCAATTTACAGGTATATCACAGAACAAAACAAACAGAGCAGTAAACAGAATTTACAATTTGCAGCAACCTGCAAAAATATCAATCAGTAGTTCTCTACTGTTGCCCGCGTTTTCCGCGGCTCTGGCCGCGGATCCGCGGCAAAACCGTAGGTTCTGGTGTTCTGCCTTCGAGGGCAGAGACACATAATAGCAATATGTCCACTGCTGCTGCTATGTTTCTGTTTCCTGTTCTCCAAACCTGCAAACAGAAAAGAATAAAGAATTAGTTAAAAATTAAATTTTGTTTTAGAGATAAACTTACCGTCCCTCCCCGGCAACGGCGCCAATTTGTTGACTGAGATTTACCTGCACGCAAAAATAAAATATTAGATTTAAAAATTAAAGGTGTGCGAGGTTCATACGTTCTCAATACTAATCCGCTGTAGCAGGTTATGCGGGTCGTGATCCTCAGGGAGGGACTGCGATGGAAGCGTTAAGCAAGTTTCTCTAAAGTTTTTATTTTTATTAGTTAAGTTAGAAAGATAGCGGTATTTACAATGGTCGAAAAAAGAATATGGAGATGAGTTATGATTTAATCTACAAAAAGAAAAGAAAAGAAAAGAAAAGAAAAGAATACTTACTTGAGTTTGGTTGAAGAAAAACATGAAAACCTTACATGTTCTACCTTGCTTAGGAGGCGTTCAACGCATAGATCAAAAACTCGAGCCCGGTCCTTGTGCACATTATATCGTCAATCATATCAAGAACGAAGTGATGCGAAGCTTTGGAAGTGGATAACGTTTTCATGAACTATCGTTGGCTCTCACGTAGCTTAGTTATACTTGTTTGGAATTCACTTGCATGTTCATCAATCAGCCACAAAGAAATCACAGAGAAAAAGAAATAGAAAACAAAAGGGAAAGTAAAACACAAGAATAATAAACAAAAAAAATATTACCTTTATTCATGAATACAATGGCCGAGAAGAGGAAGATACATCGGTGTCACGCTCAATATAAACCTCTCTCTCTCTTGAAAATAAAAAGAAACCCTAATTACAAACTAGAAGAAAGAACGAAACTAAACCCTAGCTTTTGGCCCTTTTCTGGATGCTGGACCTCTGTACGTTGCACTGCAGGGGGTATTTATAGGTACAGAAGGCCGAGGAGTCCTGGATGAACTTGCCCACGAAATCTGGGATTCTAACTCATCCACTTTGCCGCAATTCTGCGGCTTTTGCCGCGTTTTTGCGGCATTGTGGTGACGTCTGGCCACGCGCTTTGGCGCGTGGCCTCTCCTGGTCCGTCCATGTGGGCTTTTTGCTTCTGGAAGTGTGATCCTAGCTCTCCATCTTGGGATTTCGAGATAACTTAGTAATCAAGTTACCTTGATCTCAAGTATCTCAAATCTTTTATCCACGAATTTCCTTCTTATCTTTGGCTTTTATGCTCATCCTGCAAGAGTTTAGGGTTGGGTAGAATTCTATCCTTCCCTCATCTTTAATAATTGCAACTTTAGCCCTTGTATATTTGCACTTTGACAATCTGATATTTGCACTTTGACTCTTGGGCTTCAAATATGGGCTTGGATCTGGGCTTTTGGGCTCTTTAAGCTTTATTTATTGTTAAAATAATAATTCGAGGCCTGCACACAATAAATTACAATTATTAATAAATGTGCAGAATTAAATGAATAAATATGAAAATGTGATGGTAAATATGATGATAAAATGCACTTTTCACTACCAATCATCCATGGTTACCTCGGTATCATCCTTATGGAAACGAGAGAGGAATCGGGTTTCCATGTCGATCGAGGAATTGACGGAGCGCGGAGTGAGACTTCGGAACTAGTCAAATACCACCCCCTTTAAGGTGCCAATGAACAGTCTAGCCATGATGGCGTCATTGCCTATAACATACCGGTCTGAGATCGGAAATAGTAGATGTGCTGATTTGGTGAGCTCTTTCCATTATAGGTATGCAATGTTGGTGGTTTGAACTTCGGTGGGTATGGTACTGAATCCCACTCTAGCGGGTAAGGACGGACTGTCCCCACTTTCTTTAATTCATCCCTCTGAGTTAGGGATGCGATTTGAGCTTGAAGGCCCTTAAGGACTTCAGCGTCTAAGGAAGACCCCTCCTTGGACTTCTCCGTCTTCGGCTGGTCATTGCTAAGATGTTCTTCCTCATCATGGTTACTCCCGGTATCATTGTTATTCCAGTTACTGAGGAGTTGAGCAAGCATCTGTTGAATGTTGTCCAGAGCTTCTTGCTGAGTTTTAGAAGTTCGCTCCTGAGCCTTCAAACGCCGACGGAGGTCGTCGTTACCATTATCAGCCATGTTTACTGATGCTCTGTCTGTTCGTACCGAGCTGACTGTCGCCAAAGAAGCATACCCGCTATCTTCATTTTCTTCATCAGATGATTGGACTGATCTTCTTTTTGGTTCTGGCGAGGCCCTGCCGTTGAGGAAGAAGGCTGTTCATAATTATAGGGTATCGCAACCCTAGATCTGGTGTTTTGAAAAACACCCTCTTCAGGCACCAAGACTTCGCCTAAGCCTAGGCTGTAATCTGGATCTGGGGAGCTGTAGGAGAGTATCGTCGGACACTTGTCTGCCCCTGCGCAGCTCTTGTCCTCTCCCGATCATGTTGACGGATGCGGAGGGTAGGTCTCGTGAGACGCTCCTTTTATGATTTTTCACCGGGGCTTGTACGACAGCCAATCAAAAACTGATTGTCAGCCTGGAGAAGTGGTGGGATTGGTCCCAGCCGGCAATGGATCGAGTGGAGTGTCACCAGTTGACATCCCACTTGTTGACAATAGGAGGAAGTAGTTCAAAAAGATTGCGACTTCCGTTTGTTCGTCCTAGTCAGGCCTAAACGATCCAGCGCAGAGGCTCTTTTGGATCGCGCATAGGACGATGTCGTGCTCCTTTTATCACTGCAGAGGGGATTAGCACAGAGTAGTGCTTGAGTTCTAGCTTCGCTGCTAGGAACCTTGGGACGCCCTTGGGTACTGAAGCTGCATAAGCAACGCTATCAGCACTTAGGGACAATCCTTTAGCTCTGCCACAAGGCATGAGTTTAGCGCTTGACGAACCGGAGGGCGGAGCACGCTGTGATGCTTTGACTTGGGCTTCGCGGCTATGGACGCCGCGCGTACGCCGTGGTACAGTAGCTTCGCTCGTGAAAACGAGGCTGGCGTGAGGCGCTACTGATCTTGAATTGGGCGAAGGTACCGTCGCCCTTGTATCTTCGTGGCTAGCAGCATTGTTGGGGCAGGCAGGCATCTTACCTTTTTCTTTGCGCGAAAGACGCACTTCTGGCGTAGCTACGCCTAAGGCTTTGCCCAGAGCCTTCTGTTTTGGCCTCCACATCTGCTTTGGCAGAAGATACTTAAGTTCGCAAGGAACCTGACAAGCCACACGCAAGGCTAAAGGATGTTGGCAGAATTCTGCTTCTGGTTTCTGTTCTGAAACCTTGGTCATTGAGACCTTTCTATGCTTCCATGCATGAAGCTTTAGACCACCCCCAGAGAGGACTTCTTCAAATTTTTCCTGGTCGAAGTGAAACGACCAGGTTCTCGAAAGTGAAGGACTTGGACTGCGGGCGTGCTTCTTTGTTGCGCCAGAGAACCGCAGTAGGCTCGCAAGGAGCCTTATCTGTCTCCGCAGAGACTTACATAAAGATTTAGCCAGAGAAGTTCTGGCTTCACCGGCTTTCCCGAATTCAGAGATAGACCCGAAGGTCTGTTCGTCGCATTGCGACACTTGATTCTCTGCAGTAGAGAATTCAATCCCCAGCGGAGTCGCCATCTTGTTTTTCATTGATTTGCAAAGGGAAAACTTACAATAAAAAGTTGAGGAGCTAATGATGATCGTCGGGGCGAAACTAGCACTCAAAAGTGTGTTTTATGAAATCAATATGAAAGCTCGTATGTGCGCTAATGTACCCTCGATACTATCCGTTATAGCATTGGCTCAACGGGTCGAATCCACAGGAAAGGGAGGCGATAGAAGCATTGACAGTTTTTATTCACGTTGTATGTTAGCAGTTCTTCTTTGTTAAGAATTAAAAAGAAAGTGAAAAGAAAAGAAAAGGAAAACAAGCATGTGGTAGGCGAGGAGAGCGATGAAAACGTCAATATGAAAAACAAAAGAGGAGTGGTTTGGAAAGCAAAATAGAAAAGAAGAAGAAGCTTGTAGTAAAGAAAATGAAAACAAGGGTGACAAAGAGGATGGTAAAAACAACGATGACAAGATAAAAGAATTGCTTTTTAAAACAAGTTAAAATAAAAACTCATGGCTACTAACTACCAATTGCTCCACTAACCATGCTAACCTCTTAGTGATAGTTGCCTCACATTTGATCCTCGGCCATCACTAATCTTTGGCTTCAAGAGACGATACAAAGCATGGCAAATGAGATGGTTCTTTCACATTCAAACTTGCATCAAGAACAAGCTAATACAAACATTAAATCATCAGACTATTGAAAGAAAGCATGAAATAAGAGAGAGTTAGCTTTGTTAGCAAGTTAGCAAGTTAGATGTTAGAACCCATCATCAATGAGCCATCAATGGCTCTTGCAAGAACAAGGCCTTAGTAGAGGCTACCCGATTCATGTGGATTATCAAGTAAGTGGTTAGATGGTTAGGGTTAGTAGTTAGATTGCCATGAGAAGAAAAGTTAGCAAAGCATCATGTAGAAGATGAAGGAGATTACATTGGAGAAGAAAGGAGGCACCTTTACATAGACTGTCACCATCTATTACATCAATCCCTCTCTATATCTCTCTCTCTGAATCTCTCAGCCCTACTACAAGATCTAAAAAGAAGAGAAAATGCAAGATAAATGAAATGAAGAGCACCTACCTACACTAACCTAAAACATAGAGAAAATCAGAACCTACTCCTAAAAATTGAAAGCTACATCGTTCTGGACCTATGCAGGGTTATTTATAGGCATAGGAACTCTCTGGAAGACGAGACGGGGCCACGCGTCGAAAATCGACGCGTGGCTCCACTCCATTGCCGCCGCGTTTCCTCGGTTATTGCCGCGTTTCCGCGGCAATACCAGGGACAAAAGTCCCTGGTTTTGGTGCGGCTTCCTCTGGCTTCCAGGGTCTTCTTGGTATATTCCTGTTCTGGTAATTTTGCCCGAATATTCGTCTGACATGCGTAAGAGTCTAGGTTCATCGTATCTTCTAGATGATCCCTTGCTTGGCCTCCATGAAATTCGGGATTAATTACCCTAAAAGGGTTTAATTAAGCTCTTATTACTCCTTTGCCCTTGAACTCTTGATTTACCTGCAATGGAGACCAAAACACGATTTAGACCGACAATTTATTCATAAATCGGTGGGGAATGCGATATAATAATGCATAATCGTAGACTAATCACATCCCCACACTTATCTTTTGCTCGTCCAGAGCAAAACAAGAAAAAGAAAAACTATACTACAGAGGTTATTACACCACTTTCGCAGGCGACGCGATTGCACTGAGCGTGTGCAACAAGCCGTTAAACCTCTAGGTTACCCTAGAGGAGGAGTGTTGTCTCCTGAGGGTTTTCAGCGGATTGCACCCACAAAATCCATAAAGAAAGAAGACAAATATTAGTATTTTGAAAATGCATTTTGAAAAGGGAGACAAGTTTATGAAATTTTTTGCAAAATATAAGTGATCTAAGGTCATAAGTCTACCAATAATCATTCTTCCTTAAACTTAGTCTCTATGCAAGATCTTGTCTTCAATTAAGGTAAGAATTCAAAATTGGATTAAATATTTATCCTTCATAGAACCTAGATAATATGTACTTTGTGATAGTGAAGATTTCTGGGATTTCAACTCCAACCATCAAGCCATTTATAAATATATATATATATATATATATATATATATATATATATATATAATATATATATATATTATATATATATATATATATATATATATATATTCTTTCTTTTTCTTCTTCTTTTTCTTCCCTTAGTTTTCTTAGGCTTTCTAGTTCACCCATGTAGCGAGCCTATAACTGATGACTCCCAGACCAGACGGTTTTAGGGCATCAGATGAGAAAACATCGCTCGGATTTAAGGACTCGAGTAAATAAGGCCACAAAACTAAGGGGGATTATTTATTTTTTTCTGACCACCGTTAGGCGTGAATAATCATGCTTCTTGAGGCATAATTATCCAGCTTAATAAGTGATGTTTTCTTTATATATATTTTTTTCTTTTTATTTATTTTTTACTTTATGGCATTTTAGGTCTTTGTTTCCATCCCAAAAATGTGTAAGTGTGAAGTGCATACTATCTAAGGCAACAAATTCAAGATAAAGTTATTTCCCCAATTTATCTTACTTAGCCTATAATTTTAAACAAGATCCATTATTTCAACTAGGTTTAAGATGTCATAATTAAGGCTTCCTTAATTTCTAAGATCATCTTAATTTTCTAAAAAAAAAATAGATCAAAACTTTGTCTCTTATTTCAAAAAGTTTTTAAAGAAAGAGAAAATTCCTATACAAAAGGGAAGATTTTTAAAAGTATCTAAAAGAAGTGTAAAAGAAAGAAAATCTAAAAATTCTATGTTAGTAAACCCTCCCCCACACTTATCTCATGCATTATCCTCAATGCATCGTGATGTATATATGCATGAAACAATAGAGAGGGAAGGAAAAATCACCTCAAGGTGGTGGTTCCGGTGGCGGTCTGATTGGTCTACGAAATGCAGCTCAATCCAACTTGCATAGAGTCCGGAGGAACCCACCAGAGACCTCCATAATACAACCCACTAGAAATATGTATATATTTATGATTTTTATTAAAAATTTAACCCCATCCAATTTTCAAATTTTCAAAATAATTTCAGAGTCAAATTATCAAGATCCTTGTCCCTGAATGGAATGATTGATTTGGACTCAGGAAGTACAGGAACTAATACCGACTCAGGAAAAGACGTAAGTCAAGTAAAGGTTCGGGAGTCGAGATTGGTTCAGGAAGTGGGTCGAAATCAAGAAGCTCAAGTCCACAATCATTTCCCCATGATGGAATGTGACTTTCTACAATTGGTGATTCAAGTTCAAGAATGACAGGTATGGGAATCAAAACTGACTCTAAAATGTTACTCAAATTGGGTAACAAAACAGAAGTCAATATTGATTCAGGAATTTGAACTGAATCACAAATTTGAGGATCAAAGTCACATTCCTCATTGAGTTCAATTCCACAAAAATGAGAACTTGCCAATTTATCAATGGGACTTTCAAAGTATGAAGTTGGTCAGTTCAATATGATCATCATAAATGATTGGTGATTCAATTTCACAATGGACTGGCACTGGATCGAATACTGACTCGGGAAAAGGATTAAAATCAGGTGAAGACACCGGAGTCATAATTGAATCAGGAAATAGAATTGAATCACTAATTTGAGGTTCATGATCATATTCATGTTCAAGTTCAATTTCAGGAAAAGGATAACTTGCCAAAATATCAATGGGATTTGAAGTTTGGACAAGTTCAGGTGGGTGTGCTGAAATTGAATCTTAGTTTTCAAAACAACATGACTTTTTGGCTCTGACAGAATGTTTAGTGACATTAGGAATGGTAAAAGGATGAGAACAGAGATAATTGACCATCATTTCTACGTCATGATTACCAGCGTTTTGAGCCTGAGTCATGGCTTCAAGCATCTTTTCATAGTTGATAGGTTCATTGTTTTGTTGAAAAGATGAAGTGTTGTTTTGGAATTGGTGGTGAAATCGTGAGTCCATCAGATTTGATTGTTGTTCGGACTCACGCAAGAATTCCTTACTCGTTTCCCAGGAAGATGGTTGTTCATTATAAGGAGGTGGAACTGAGTAAGACTCTTGAAAATATTGTGGAATTGGAGAGGCCCTTCTTTTCTGAAGTAGTCGCTCGACCTCTTGTAAATTGGCTTCTACTCTCTTTTCTAACTCAGATTTTTCTTCAATTGGTGGTTCTAGAAAAAGAGTATAAGAAGCAAAATCGGGGAATGAGATTTGTGGACAAGGTGGACATGGGGGACAAGGAGGTTGAAAATTAAACTCGGGGAGGTGAATCCCCATTGACTCTGTGATGAGTTGAAATTATTTTGGAAATTATAGTCATAAGAATGTGGGTATGGGTTGTATTGATTCGGATAAGTCCAACCAGTGTATTTGGTTAGTTTATATAGTAAAAAGCCGGGTTGGAATTATCCGAATCGAACGGGGTCGGTGTGAAATATGGATTCATATTCGGATTGAAAGAATTGTTATTGTTGATTCCATTTCACAAACAATTACAAACAAAAAGGAAAAATCAAACAACAAAAAGAAAGACAAAATCAAAACCAAGCCTATAGTAGGGTTGACCTAGATCTAGATGACTCATAATGAGTCTGAGATGTCCCTGGGACCAACGTCTATCAATTTTTATTAGGGCTTGGGTTGTGTGAGTGGGGAGGTGGTTTTTGGGCTAAGGAAGGGTTATTAAATCCCACCTTATCTTGTTTAGGTTTTGCCCTTAAGTTCAATTCGTGCAAGTGTGCAATATAGACAAGAATATAACACAAAGTGATAAATCACCAACGTGTTTGTCCTATGCTATATGCAATGCCATATGTACACCTCAGTCCAGATCACAACAACTGAACAAAATACAGTATATTGGAATTGAATTGACGCGGGCCTAAATGCAAATGTCTAAACCGTTTTAAAAACGTCCAAATACCGTATTTTAGTTCTTTAATTTATTGTAGTGTGTAGGCAATCATAGCATGAAATAATAGTACAGATCCACTAGCTTACAATTCACACATCCCAGCACAACAAGATATACAATTATCACAAAATGGCCGCGTTTTCGCGGCAAAAGTCGCGTTTGCGCGGCGGTTCTTTGAAAGCTGGGTCCCTGCTTTCTAGAGTAGGGAGATGCAAAGCTAGTGTTTATTCTGCAATGTTAAAATCCTGTAAAGAATAACCTGCACACCAAAACAGAGAAGACAATGTTAACAAAAACGTGAAATCAAAACCATTCCCTTCCCCGGCAACGGCGCCAAAAATTGATGATCGTCGGGGCGAAACTAGCACTCAAAAGTGTGTTTTATGAAATCAATATGAAAGCTCGTATGTGTGCTAATGTACCCTTGATACTTCCGTTATAGCATTGGCTCAACGGGTTGAATCCACAGGGAAGGGAGGCGATAGAAGCATTGACAGTTTTTATTCACGCTGTATGTTAACAGTTCTTCTTGTTAAAGAATTAAAAAGAAAGTGAAAAGAAAAGAAAAGGAAAACAAGCATGTGGTAGGTGAGGAGAGCGATGAAAACGTCGATGTGAAAAACAAAAGAGGAGTGGTTTGGAAAGCAAAATAGAAAAGAAGAAGAAGCTTGTAGTAAAGAAAATGAAAACAAGGGTGAACAAAGAGGATGGTAAAAACAACGATGACAAGATAAAAGAATTGCTTTTAAAAACAAAATAAAATAAAAACTCATGGCTACTAACTACCAATTGCTCCACTAACCATGCTAACCTCTTATTGATAGTTGCCTCACATTTGATCCTCGGCCATCACTAATCCTTGGCTTCAAGAGACGATACAAAGCATGTCAAATGAGATGGTTCTTTCACATTCAAACTTGCATCAAGAACAAGCTAATACAAACATTAAATCATCAGACTATTGAAAGAAAGCATGAAATAAGAGAGAGTTAGCTTTGTTAGCAAGTTAGCAAGTTAGATGTTAGAACCCATCATCAATGAGCCATCAATGGCTCTTGCAAGAACAAGGCCTTAGTAGAGGATACCCGATTCATGTGGATTATAAAGTAAGTGGTTAGATGGTTAGTGGTTAGTAGTTAGATTGCCATGAGAAGAAAAGTTAGCAAAGCATCATGTAGAAGATGAAGGAGATTATATTGGAGAAGAAAGGAGGCACCTTTACATTGACTGTCACCATCTAATACATCAATCCCTCTCTATCTCTCTCTCTCTCTCTCTGAATCTCTCAGCCTTACTA
The DNA here is from genome assembly GCA_038442645.1 of Agave tequilana. NCBI lineage: Eukaryota > Viridiplantae > Streptophyta > Magnoliopsida > Asparagales > Asparagaceae > Agave > Agave tequilana. Next base: position 58,752 of record JAVJIF010021671.1, read on the forward strand.
CAAGATCTAAAAAGAAGAGAAAATGCAAGATAAATGAAATGAAGAGCACCTACCTACACTAACCTAAAACATAGAGAAAATCAGAACCTACTCCTAAAAAATGAAAGCTACATCGTTCTGGACCTATGCAGGGCTATTTATAGGCATAGGAACTCTCTGGAGGACGAGACGGGGCCACGCGTCGAAAATCGACGCGTGGCTCCACTCCATTGCCACGGAAACGCAGCTATCGCCGCGGCAATACCAGGGACAAAAATCCCTGGTTTTGGTGCGATGCTTCCTCTGGCTTCCAGGGTCTTCTTGGTATATTTCTATTCTGGTAATTTCGCCCGAATATTCGTCTGACATGCGTAAGAGTCTAGGTTCATCGTATCTTCTAGATGATCCCTTGCTTGGCCTCCACAAAATTCGGGATTAATTACCCAAAAAGGGGTTTAATTAAGCTCTTATTGCTCCTTTGCCCTTGAACTCTTGATTTACCTGCAATAGAGACCAAAACACAGTTAGACCGACAATTTATTCATAAATCGGTAGGAAAATGCGATATAATAATGCATAATCGTAGACTAATCAGCTAAATTACAAGTATTCTAAAAAGATTACAAGTAGATCTCCTAAGAAATTCTGGAGAAGTGTGCCGATAGGAGTCTGGTCTTCGCGCGACCACTTTGTCCCTTTGACGATGTGAACGATGTGAGATTCCCTTCTCGCTTGGTTTGGGGAATCAGAGAACAGAAGGTTGGTAGAACCCTCTTGCTGCTTCTCAAAATCACCTTCAATTAGGAATTCCTTCTCGCCTGGTTCTGGAGATCCTTAAGAAGAAAGTTTTAGGGTATCAGCACGCTGAATAGAGAAGAAATTCTCTAAAAGTCTCTGAATTCTTGTACGCGCGGTGCGTCGTGAAGAAGTCTCTGCTTGTGGAGTCCTCTCTCTCTTTGCCGGGGGTCTCTTGCGCATGTGTGTGGTCGTCTCCCCTCCTTGTGCCCCTGGTGGGCTATTTATAAGGAGAGTAAGGGTATAATTGTCCTTGAAAATATAGAAACAGATTGAATCAAATCTGTTTAAATCTGGAAAGTAGCCTTGCTGCGAGGCTAGGATCAGCTTCTGCAAAGCTAGAAATGGCAGGTCAGTTGATCCTCTTGATCCGTTTTGATTCTTTCCATATAATTGAAAGATCTCTCCTGATCCTCTTACATGTTTTAGAAGAGTCAAGAGATTATTGCAATCAACTGCCAAATTTGATCTAAGCTTTGATCTTGATTGGATTTGATCTTGATCCCGATTAGATCTGATCTCATCTGGAGATTTGATTGGTCAAAAGTTGATCATAGCAGACCAGCAGCGGCGCTGCCCGCTTTGAACTTACAGTGGAGCTGGAGGCAGTATCTGGCGAAGTCAGAAGAAAGCTCTTCGGCGGAGCTAGATGTCATCTGTGGCGAAGCTACTGCATACCCTTTCTGCGCAGTTGCGTGTGGCTTCAGGTGGAGCTAACTCTCTCTGCGGAGTTGCGCTTCAGCAGTTCAGGCGAAGCTATAAGTTAGCTTCCTGGCAGAGCTTTGAATGGCTTCAAGGCGAAGTTGGATGATCTTAGCCTCTCAGGCGAGGCTATCCCTTTGGGCTCATGTGATGCTAAGTGCTAGCATCTTAGACCTGCTAAGGTCTGTTCAGAGACAATCCGGCTCACTGTCTGCTTGACTGGATCAGTGGAGTCCAAGTTGCTTCCTGGTCCCTCGGAGATGGGTGAAAACTGGTCGTCATCTTGTCTGTCACTTGTCTTTTGTAAATGTCAACAAGTTCAAACATTGTTCAGGCCAGTAAGAATCTTGTCTTTTTTAAGTGTCAACAGCCTTTACATAGACCAAGTGCATCCGATACACCCGCAGAATCTATAGAAGGGGCCGCTTTAGTGATCCCTCCATCCAAAGAAGGTCAGTCACCGATAATTTTTTTGCAGAACCCAACCACGGGGGTCGGCGGCAGCCACAGATTCAAGTTCAGATTCAGACACCCACGATTCTTCATTACGTGCGACCAGCGCGCCATATTATGAAGAAAAATGGGGTACAACCTAAAGCACGGGAGAGGACCTGAATTTCGGAAAAGGAAGGCGTAGTTTGCTGCGTAACTTTGTGCCAAAAGGGAAGCCTGTAAATTACTATGATAATACACGTAGGGGATTGGGATACGTTACACCCACATCGCCAGCAACGGTTCAATTCAATGATGACGAACCAATTCCATCGCATTCCGCCTCATCCTCCGAGGGGGACTCAGATGTCAGATTGGGAATGATGTTCGAGAATCTCACCGTTAATATGACCTCGAGCAGTCAATTGGAGCTTGCGGAAACTATTGATGACGAACCATGGGCCCAGCAATTAGACCTCCAATGGGAAAAGCGATTCGAACTACGCGAAACCACCTACTGAAGACAAGGTGATGCAGGTCAACTTGGGTAGTCGAGATCACCCTAAACCCATTTTTATAAGTGAAAGCTTGTCACTTATGAAAAAGGAAGAATTAATAATACTCGTAAAGAAGTACATAGACGTCTTCGCATGGAATTACGAAGATATGCCCGGACTTGATCCGCAATAGCCATGCATCGTCTGAATATCAAGCTCAACGCCAAGCCAGTCAAGCAGCAACAACGTCGGTTTCGCCCAAATATTTTGGAGGCTATTGAAGCCGAAGTTCACAAGCTCATTGAAATGTATGAATTAAATATGCTGAAATTAGAAGTACTCACAGTGCACTGAAAAATCTAGTTGCAGAAGAAGCAACCAAAATCACTCCATGTGTGTGTGCATCCCCGCTTATCCTGTAATCACGTATAATAATCTTAGTACCAAGGTTAGAGAAAAAGATACATAAAACAACTCTTTAGACATCAAAACTACATTGGCTCAATTGACTAAAAGAGAAATATAAAGACTCACAGACTCAAAAGAAAAAAGAAGAAAAAAATAAATAAATAAAAAATAAAATTAAAATTAATATATAAATGTATAAAGTTACATCTTCCCTCACACCTGCCTTAAGCTATGACGGTTCCTCCCCTTGATCGCTTTCCACTTTCGAGGTGGGTTCTCTTCAATGAGTTGACTTGACTATTAGAACCCTTCATCATTTCAACACAACCTCCGTCAAACTTGATTTTCATACTCCTCTTCCTTAACTTCTTTTTCTTCCGTTTTCTTCTTTTCAGCCAGTCATACAGAGGACTCACTCTCTTAACATAAGCACTCGACCCCGTATCATTTTCATTTCCCTCATGTTTACCAACTCAGCAACATCATTGTTAGAATCATCCTCGCATGCTCTACTATTATCTTTGGTGTCATTATTCCATCTCATTTTCTCATTGTGGCTTGAGCAAGAGTTTTTGTTCTTGCAGAACACACTTTCATTGTCGAATATTCACTCAGCTTGCTTGAAGTGGCTCATAGGATTTTCATTAATATGATTCTAGACATGCCATGAATCATATTTATCTCAACTTTGCTAACCACAGGCTCTAGCTCAGGTGGCTCCTCCACAGGTGGATGAGACTAGGGTGCACACTACTTAATGAAATGTTCAAGATATGAGTCGAGACACTTAGAGTTTATCACTAACTCTAATTCTTCAAATATCCTTATCTCTTCATTGCAAATATCTTCAAAACTCTAATCAGAGTACGCTAAATGAGATTCACCAAGATCATTGTTGATTTGAATTTCTTTTTGAGCTTCCTCATACATCTTGAATTCGTCATCAAAGATTTCTTCAAAACTTCGAAATATTTTCCAATAATCTGGCCTCCTATAGTTATAATCACTATGATTGTTTTACATGCCATTAATCATATTATCCTGATGAGCATTCAACGAGGGTTCAAATTCTAACTCAAATGGTTCTTCCTCAGGTAAACAAGGTCGGGGTATAGACACTGCACAACTTGGCTCAAGATACGATTCTCGCCATTTTAATGAAACCTGACTAACATGTTGGCTTATCTCATCAAACCAGCTTTCTACTTCATCAAAATCTGACTCTTGATCAATATACTTGATGTCAGATCCTTCATCTTCGAAATGTGCACTTGGTAACCCTTGGATCCAGTTGACATCAAAAGGCTGGTCAGGGTGAACACTTGGTTTGTCCCCTAGGTTGAAAATATTAAGATCAATTGTCATATTGCCAAAAGTGAGTTTCATCAACCCACTACGACAATTGATCAAAGCATTTGATGTTGCCAAGAAAGGTCGGCCAAGAATCACAGGAATTTGCCCTCTCGGGTTTTCCACCGGTGCAGTTTCAAGGATGACAAAATCAACTGGAAAGATAAATTCACCGACCTTAATTAGCACATCCGCAATCTCTCTTAATGAAACTTTAACTGACTTGTCAGCTAGTTGTAGAGTGACCTTTGTGGGCTTCAACTCACCCACCCCTAACTGCTTGTAAACCGAGTAAGGAAGCAAATTTACACTCGCCCCTAAGTCTAATAGCGCCTTGTCAATAACAGTTGTTCCAATTGTACAGAAATAGTTGGACATCCAGGGTCCTTATATTTCACTGGAATGCTATTCTGGATTATTCCACTGATATTTGCTGCTAGAAAGACCTTCTTTGGCGTTTGATGTGCACTCTTCTTAGTGCACAAGTCCTTCAAAAATTTAGCATAGGATGGGACTTGTTCAATAGCGTCAAGAAGAGGAACATTCACTTTCACTTGCTTGAAGATTTCTAGAATCTTCTCCATCTGCGCCGTGTGTTTCTTCGGTTTTAATCGGTTAGGAATGGAGCTGGTGGATCATAAGGAGGCTCAGTGATTTGCTCAATTCTTTATCTTCAGACAGATCTGAGCCAGAAGATGATGGATTAGCCCTGGGGAGAGAGGAATTGGTTTGGTCAGGCATCACCACCTGATTGTCAACTTTCATTCCAGATCGCAAGGTATGAATTGCATTGATTTGAGCATGACTGGACGGATTTGCTCTTGTATCTCTGGGATTAATCTCAGGTGGCTGGGAAAGGTCCCTCTTTCCTTTTCACTCATTTAAGACATCTTACTCATTTGCAGCGTGAGTTGTTGTATGGCTTGTTGATTAGACTGCAACATCTGATTTGTCGATTGCATATATGAGTTGAAGTTCTTCTCCATGGTGTTTAACTTTTGATCACTCCCAAATCCTGGTGGCGGCATTGATGGATTTGCATATGTTGGAGTGTATTGTGGTGCCACAAAGGCCGGTTGTTGTTGATACTGGAATGTGTTTGGCCTCGTGTACTATGAACCGCTTGGTGAGAGGTGCTTGTTGCCCCTCCTTGATATCCTCCTCCTTGATTCCATGAAAGGTTAGGGTGATTCTTCTACCCTGAATTGTATGTTGGTGCAAATGGATCATTCCTTTGTCGCTGATAAGTGGCGTTTAACTGTTGTCCTTGACTATTCATCAGTGGGTTTGGAAGGAATGGGCAATCTTCCATGACATGACTTGGAGATTGACAATTAAAGCAACTTGGTACAGAGGTCTGATTCACTTGATCGAACTGCTGAGGAGGAGTCCCCTTGCTTTCCAACACTTCAATCCTTCTCATCAGTGCGGCCATCTTTGCTTCAGCTGCAATGGAGTTTTCGATCGAATGTATGTCACTTCTCGATGTGGTGGTTGAGTTTGTGGTTGGTGGCTTCTCATTAAACCCTTCCCACTGCATGGTTTTCTCTGCCATCTCTTCGAGGAATATCCATGCAGCGTCATATGTCATCCTCATGAAGTCACCGTGGCTCATAGATTCAAGAAGGTTTTCGAATTGTAATCCACACCCTCGTATTATTTGACAGAGACGCCACTTTTCTATGGCATGATGGGGACATTGAGCTAGAAGGTCCTTAAACCTTTCTAAGTATCTCCAAAATGGTTCTTTGTCCCGTTGTCTGAATTGATTGATCTCAGATCGGATCCTTGCAGTCTTGTGCATTGGGAAAAACTTTTTCAGAAAGACTGCAACAAACTCTGCCCATGTAGTAATTGAGTTTGTTGTGAGGCTGTAAAGCCACTTTTTAGCATTGTCCCTGAGTGAGAAAGGGATGAACCTTAGTTTGACTCCATCTTCACTCAGCTGCCTAATTCTCATCATTCGTACACCTCCTCAAACTCATTGATGAACATATATGCATCTTCAGATTCCAGTCCGGAGAATTTGGGGAGCATAGTGATGTATTGTGGCTTCAACTCGTAGTTGTTCTCAGTGGCTTCTGGCAATCTGATGCACGACAGGTGCGATGATCGAGGAGGGTAACATCGGTCCATGAGGACCATTGGTGGAACAGGGTCAGTCATCTTGATCTCGTTCGTATCTATGCTGACTAGACATCCTTTTGAGTTGCGTTCCCAAGCTGACATATATCAGCGTAGGAATTGAGTAGGAATGTGTGATGTTTGGGTAGCACTAAAAAAAAATTTAAATTATAATGATTTTTTATTTTTTTTATTATTATTATTTTTTTTAAATTTTTTTCGGTAGACGTGCTAAGACTAAAGAGGACACCAGTCCCTCGCAACGGCGCCAAAAACTTGATGGGGAGATTCTATCTCCTCGTCTTAAAATACCGCAAGCGTACAGTTGTTCGATGTAGCACTTGAGGGTCGGTGCACAGGGACAGGTGGTTCTTTTGGTTTCAACACTTCTAGACGAATTGATCAAAGGTTTTGTGGGAGTTTTGTTCTGAACTATATGTTAATTTAGAAAAGTCAAGCACTTAGGATCGAATCCCCTAAACTAGCATCAAGCGGTCAATTTCGGTCTCCATACCGGTTTGTTGTCACTTACTTAATCTCTACTTCTAATAGGCAAACAAAGTCTGAGCTCTAGATCTAAGCACATGGTATTGTCTACATCACATAGTCCATCAAAGGTAAATAAAATGACAAAATAAATTAAAAGCAGAAAAAAATAGTAAAACCCTAAGTATGGACCATTGACTATTGACACATACCTTATCAAATAACTAGTGACTCTAGAAATAATCTCCTAAAAGTTATAGGTCAATTGGTATGTGCAACAACCCTAGGTAGGAGATCTACTTATGATCACATGAATTTAGGTTAAGTTCATCTCCCATAAATGCTCGCGGGGAATTTAGCTATGCATGATACAACTAACAATCATCGAAGCTCCTAAATTAATCATACTCGAACAACTAAACTGTAATGCCCCAATCCCAAGGATACGGAGACGTTATGGCGACGTACATACGCAGAGTGAAAACACCCTCGCGCGTACGTTAAGCCTCAGTACAGGAAATATCCTCCAAATACACAAGAGTTCCAGCATTAAATAAGTACAAGAATACCTGCAGAAAAGATCAGTGAGCATGATAGATAAAGAAACATGGACAAATAAGGGAGTATGATAAAAGAATCAAGATACCTATGAATCGTAGGGTGACAAGTCCCCTATGTGAATCCAATGACATATCTGACAGTATGATATCTCGAACTTCCAACCTGGGCACGAAAACCCAGGGTCGTCAGAAAGCGATCTAGTGAGTGGTAAAATGAAGGAGGCAGTAATATGTACTATAGTAATACAAGCACGATACTAATATATAATACATGTTTATGAATAGTGATACCATATAATAGAACTTTAATAATCAGTAGAAATATAACAATGTCATATTTTAATACCATCACTGGCTATCATTTTATCATCGAGTCATGTCTACAGTAGTCTCATGTTTGTATATATTAAACATTGTTGACGTGGTGTATGTGAACATGTAGATGACGTATGCAACCATTCTACAGCGATGTGAGCATACGGGAATAGTGTCTATAGGATATACAGGAACTAAAGGCATGCAAGCAAGGTATACGTGTACATGAAGAGTGTGTCAACACATGAAGTGTAACAAGTATCAGGTAATGTAGCAAAGTCTACAGGTAACATGATAGTGGATAAAATATCAGGAATAGTAACAAGTACAACTACACAATAGCATACATGTATCAGGCAAGTCATGTTATTTATACAATAATAATAATCAGTACCACCTGGTATTTTAATCAATGTCTTCCAGTGTCCCATACCACTGGCAGTTCATACTGGAGCCCGCACTCCAGTCGAACCCATCCGGACA
>JAVJIF010021672.1:0-39756 GCA_038442645.1 Agave tequilana
AAACAAACTAAATCAAGAGTGTGTGTGTATATTATACTTGAGCAATCCACCAACTATTCTATCCTTTACATTTTATCTAAAAACAAATCTTATAAAAACAAACCTAGACACAAGTCTTCATCTTCTTGAAGTCTTCACTTGAAGTCTTCTCATCTTCCTGACTTGGTCCAAACATTATCCAATAGCTCTTTGGATCAAACCGTGCTAGCTCCAAAACTTGGCTTTAAATCCTTGTTGAAGCTACACACCTACTAAGATCTTGATCATAAATCTGAAACTAATTAAACACAAGATCATTAGTAACATAACTACATGAGTTGATCATCATCAAAACTAGAGTGATAGGCCTTTGGGCCAACACTGTAATGGTGACAAAATTCTCAAGAGAACTAGTACTTAAAATATTAGAAGATTAAGGCGCTTAAAATCACTAAGCACCACAATCCTACCAGAGATAACACTTTTATTGTGGATTATTGTAAATCTGTGAGATGCATTTTGAGAGATGAGGGGTTGGAAGATGATTCAGGGGTTTTTTCCTTCTCAGATCTGAATCTTTTAGACATCTAGATGATAAAGAGAAAGAGTATGGCACGAATATTGAAAAATAAACAAGAATATTCTAGGAATTTTAAGAGATATAAGGAGATTGATATACCTTGAAAATCTCACAATTTCCATGAAGAAGTTGCAGATCTGAAGCCTGAAAGTAATTTTAGTAAATTTTCTAGGATGAATTTTAGAGAGGAAGAGTTTTAGTGGGTTAGGATTGATTGGGGAAGAAGAGAATTGAAGAGAGGAAGAAGGAGAAGCCGGTGGAGAGATGAGAGAATGAGGGAATTGGAAATTAGGACTTTATATAAAACCGGGTAAACACAGCCAAACCTGACTTCCAGTTGACCGCGTGGGCGACCGGCTTAAACGAGAGCAAACTCGGTTTCAGTCGGTCGATCGGCTTCAGGCTAAATTATTTTTTTTTGAATTCCAAGTTAGATCGGTCGACCGTTCGTTCGACCAGGCCTATGACTGGCTAACTCGGTCGACTGATCGGTCAACTGTAACTACCCAAAACAGTTATAAATTTTACTTTGTTTTTAATTTTATTTTATTTTAAGATGAAAAAAACTAATATATTTTTACACATGTAATAGGAAACAATGTTAAAATTTTAATAGGCATGAAAAACACATAAAATTTAATTTTTATTTTATTTTATTATTATTAACAACATATTCTTAATAATTAAGCAATAAATTTGAGATATTGAAACGAATACACCTTTAAGGTTTCTGAACTTCTCCTCGACATTCCTCTAGATAAGAGTTAAGGCGCGCAATTGCTATCTCTATTTATTTGTCTAATTATGGTTAAATAAATTTTCATATTTGACAATATACTTATAAAAACATTTATTTACCTAAAAAAAAAAATTTGACATGTGGACAATCAAAAAATGGCTATTACGGAATAAAGAAAGCTAAATATACAATCTTATCTATAGTAAGATATAAAAATATGCAAGTCTACATAATTAAAGTATTTTACCACAAAAGAAACCAACTAATCACATGCTTGTACATATCTAGCTAGAGATAAAAATTTTAAGTGGAGAAATTACCAAACCACAGGCAATCTCCAAAATAGGTGCCTCTTTGATAGCGATGCAAGTGACGATTTTTCGTTAAGCTTTGATGCATCCACCACCCGGGGACCATCTCCCCCTAAGTCTTGGAGGAGGATGATGCACCTGTATCAATCAATTTTAGCGTATCTTTTGGTATCCAAATCTTTTTGTGTCTTATGGGGTTAGTATTTTCTCGAACCCCAATATTTTATTTATCATATTTAATTTTACATAACAAAATTTTGCTAAATGGCCTTTACCGTCACAATGAACACAAGTATATATTTTTTCACACATAAATGCATGCTTGTGTTGATGTGAGTGTGCATGTTTTTCATGATGCGTGTTTGATGCATGACGAGTGTGTTTCCTTTGAGTTTTTCCCTTAAGAAACATAGATGCAAATTTATTAATGTCAAAAGCACACTTTTTCAAAGTTGTATCCAAAATCTCAATGCGTTTTTGAATATCCAAAATTCATTTTTATTACAAGTGATAATTGGGCTTTTACCCTTATAAGTAGTTTTTATTTTTTCAAAATCTATTTCCTTTTTCTCAAAAGATTTTGACAAATCATTTTTCTCACTTAAAATAATCTCCAATTTGTTCTTTAATAAATCATTTTTCTTTTTCAACTTTTATATTGAGCAAGGGAAATTTCATATCTATTTTTTAATTCTTTAAAAATTGTGCTAATTCATCCATGGTCAAATCATAACCTTCTAAAGAGTTTTCTAGGTGTATCTTACAAGCTTCATCACCATGTGTCATGAAGCACATGTGTGCGGTGTCGATCTCCTCTTCGGATTCTGTCTCTGAGTCATCCCACCTGGCCACCATCACCTTCTTCTTCTTTTGTACGTTCTTGGAGGTTGTAGCTTGTAGAGAGGCAATCCGCAATTAGATGATCCGTTCTTTTGCAATGGAAGCACGGACCCATTTCCTCCCTTTTCTTTTCAAGTCTTCATTAAGGTCTTCCTCTTCGGAAGTTGCTTTGTCTACCTTTCTTGTAGAACATCTTGCCCACTTTTCTATTGAGCATGGCAAAGTTCTCATCGGAGTCTTCCGATGATTCATCTTTATCAAAAGAGGATGGAGTCGCCTTGAAAGCTATTACTTTCTTCTTTGGAGTCTCCCTTTCTTCCCTCACCTTCATTTTCATCTCATGGGTTTTGAGATTACCGATGAAGCTGGAGAAGTCCATCTCCTCCCTATCGTTGAGCTCCTTGAGGTGTTGCCTTGACTTCTCAAGATTTGGGAAGAGCTCTAATGACCTTTCGGATCTTTTGGTCATTATCAATCTTGTCACCTATAAAGGATAAAGCATTAGTGATCTTGGTGATCCGAGTGAGCATTTCATCTATACTTTCATTTTCAAGCATACAAAAATTCTCATATTGAGAATGGAACAAGTCAATTTTGGATCTCTTAACTTTGCGACGTCCCCTCGTGAGTAATGATAAGATCATTCCAAACTTCATAAGCGGATTTGTAATTAATTGCACGAAAAAGATCATCTTCATTTAATGCTTGTGTAAGTGCATATTTGGCTTTTACATTGGCTTCATAGTCCTTAGCGTTGCTTCGGATCATGTATCCTCATCACCGTGAGGTTCAACAAATTCTTTGGTAATAGATTTGGCAACCTAACTCCTAGGGACTTTAGGAATAGGTTCATTTTGACGTTCCAAATGGGGAAGTTCAACTCATTAAATTTGGGTGGGGACTTGATGCTAGAGAAGTTGAGTCATGCCATGTAAACAAGTTAGTGCACAAACAAATAATAGATGCAACAAATGAATATAGCCAAATAAAGAGGATCTCCCTAAGGTGGTTAAATCAAAAATTAGGGTTAGGCTCTGATACTAATTGAAAATCACCTAGAGGGGGGTGAATAGGTGATGACTATACTTAATGACAAATAATGCGGAATTAAAAATAAACTAGCAATAAGCAATAACAATTAGATAGATCTTGCAAAAGAGTTAGCAATATAAGTGCAAGTAAAGAGAAGGAGAGTAGAGTTTAGAGAGATAGTAGATTATCGCAAACACATAGATATGTTTCAGGTTCGAGCGACTACTTTACGTCCCCGTCTTTAACACGATGAAAGATTTTCACTATGATTGATCCCACCGGATCGTCAATTGGTTATAAGTTCTCATTAGAACTCTTCGGACACACTTGTCCTCTCTCACGATGTCGCAACACCAACTTGGAGCTCACTAGCTCACTCGAGGCCACAACTTTTACAACTTCTCAATCGAAGAAAACTGGTGATCAACACTTGACCACAAAGATAGCTCACAAGCACAACCCTACAACCAAGATGAGGAAGTGAAACACTTGGGATTGTGTAGTGTAAATAGCAAGTAGAGAGTAGAGGAAAGGCTCAAGCTAAATACCAAAACTTTGAAAATAGTTGGCACAAGAGAAAATCTTTTGCAAAGAGGTTAAATTATGAAAAACTTTGATCTAAGGCTTAGAAATCTTATTATTAGTCGTTTCATAGTCCCACTATTTATAGGAGATGAAAACCAGATTAGAAAATATAATAGATCCGTTGGGACAAGACCCAAAAAAAAAATAAATAAAACTGAATCTAGCCGTTGGGAGCCAAGTCAGCAGAAAATTCTGCTGTTGGTCGACCGGCCGGTCGACCGCCAACGGTCAGATTTTCGACCATTGGGAAAAGCGGTCGACCGTCCGGTCGACCGTGGTTCCCTAGAAGAGAGTGAAAACTCTATTTCGGTCGACCGAGTCGATCGACCGGAACAAACAGAGAGCACTGCTCTTGCAGCCGGTCGACCGGGACGGTCGACCGAAGTGCACGTTTGTACTTTGTGCATGTCGGTCGACCGCCCGGTCGACCGACAGAGTAGTTTTGCTCTACCAGCGGTCGACCACACGGTCGACCGGTTAAGGGCCAAAACCTATTTTTGGAAATCTTTTTGAAACCAATATTTTTTCAACAAATTTTCTTTTGATAAGTAAATACAAAATAGAGTTTTAGAGATTTGAAGAGCTAGAGTGTGATCATGGATCAACACCAAATAAATTAGAACTATATTTTGATAAAATTCTTTTCCGAAACAGAAACCAGTTTTTCCAAAACACGTTTTTCAAAACTTGATTTTCCGAAACTTTGTTTTTCTGAAACTCGATAAGGAAAACGGTAAGAAATATGGTAATAAATTTTGTTTGAAAACATAAAGGAATATGAAATGTGAGAGAGAGAGAGAGAGAGAGAGAGAGAGAGAGAGAGTGTGTGTGTGTGTGTGTGTGTGTGTCAATCCCAAGGGGTATCAACTTCTATCATCTTGATTTTAATAAATGACTATAAATCCTTAAAATAGAAAAAAAAAAATACAAATCTTAAAATAGTCTTCTCAATATTACTTGATCCTTGAGCTCTTCTAGTGTTATATGCTCTGGGATTTAAATCTTCTTGGCTTTCAAATGTGTGAGTCTTGTGATGGAGCCGAAATGCAACATATGATTTTACCTGAAACGTAATTAAACAATTTTGTTAACACATAACTATATATGGTTTGTTATCATCAAAACTAGGGCTAATGGCCTTTGGGCAAGCTTCAAGCAGTCGTGGACAAGTTTCCTTCTTTCAGGAGACTTCCCGAGGCGTAGCTGTCAGGTATGATCTATATAGGCTATTGACTGGCTCGGGTAGCCATCAGGGTGAGAACCCGTGTACGCTGAGCTCCGAGCGATTATTGTGGGCAAACCTCCATCTTTTAAAAAGACTCCTCGAGAGGTAGCTAGGCTATTGACTCACTCGGGTAGTGATTGCAAAAGAAATAAATAGAGTAAAGAGATGGAGTTCGATTTAGAACTGTTCTCTGATTATGTTGACTCTGAATCTTTACAATTTAACCATGTAGTGAGGGATATATGGGTCGAATCTCAGGGAGAGATGCGATAAAAACATTTTGGTATTATCGTTTCCTTACACTTTCTTCTTTTGTTTGAAGAACTTAAAGAAAAAGATTAGGTTGAAAAGGATTTAGTTTTGATTAATATAAAGAAGGATCACAACTTGCTAATAATTTACCACCATAAACAAATAATATCAACTACTGATTACCGCTAAACCCTAAGCATGATAATCTACCCTAGGTTTTAAGTAAAACATATAAGACAAATAATAAGATTCCAATTGAAATAGCACTAATTAAAATTTAACATTAAAATATCAAGACAATTGTCAAGCATAAATTAAGAACAATAGTTAAAAAGTACTATCAAATAGTTGACTTAATTACTATCATCATATGCCTTTAAGATAATTTAGGGTTTAAGCATGTATAAGATTTAATGAGTTATCTATTTAATACTATATGGTCATGGTGGTGATATTAGCAAGTCATGAAAAGAGGATTTAGTTACTCATGGTGTAATCTAAACTAAGCATATTATATGAAAAAGATTACATGAAATAACAAAGAAGCAAATAAAGAAGAAACAAATAATTAACAATAAGATGGAAGAATAAAGAACCTTTAATTGATGTTGTCACTGTCAATTATAAAAACTTCTTCTCCTTACAAAATTTTATTTTTACTTCTAGTACTTAGAAAATACAAACTAAATTCGAAAGAAAGAGAAAACTAAAGGAAGCCTAAACTTAGATCTTCTGAGATATCCTCCACTCTGCCTCTAGGGTGGTACTTATAGGAAAACTAAATTCTAGAGTCCTACTAAAATTTGTACACGTCAACCGCTAAGGGATTGCCATGGAAATTAGGCAATATAGGAGAGTCTGGGCCTACGTTCTGATGTGTGGCTTCATCTCCTTCATCTACCTGGAGAGTTATCCTTAGAATCTTCGTTTGAACTCTAGAATTTAAAATAATCTTGTTTCCTAAATAACTTAGGAAACAAGTTATCTATAAATTCGAGATTAAATTTGAATTCTCCTCCTTTATCTTTGACTTGGAGGTCAAACAATCTGATTTCAATTGGTTGTCTCCTTTATCTCTGAATTAGGATAAGGATTATCTCTGAATTACTTAGGCTTGATGAGCTTTTGGATTTCTCTTAAACTTTTGAGTTTCTTTAATCTCTTTTCTTCTTTGAATTTATGGAGGCTTGTACAATACTAAAAAAAAAAACCATTACATAGCAATGTTTAATAAAAAATTAATGTGAAAATATGACTATAATATACACATTTGATGAACAATCATTTAGCCTTCAGGGCAAGGGTTTGCGTAGGCTGAGCTTCGAGCAGTCGTAGGCGAGTCTCTATCTTTCAAGAGACTCCCCTAAGGGAGCTGTCATGGTAGGATCCGTACAGTCTGTTGACTCGCTCGGGTAGCCCTCGGGGTAAGGCCAGTGTAAGATGAGTCCGAGCAGTCGTGGGAAAGTTTTCATCATTTAGGATACTCTCCAAGGGGTAACCGTCAGGGTAGGAACATAAAGACTGTTGATTGGCTCGGCTAGCCCATCAGGGTGAAGACCCGTGTAGGTTGAGCTGCGAGTGGTCATTGTGGACGAGCCTCCTTATTTCATGAGACTCCCTAAGAGGTAACCATTAGGGTAAGACATGTATACGTTGTTGACTGGCTAACTCCTTGAGGGGTAATCGTCAGGGTAGGACATGTATAGGCTGTTGACTGGCTTATTGTACTTGGAGAAGCATTGAGATTTTACAAGACGTCTAGATGAAAAATTGGGATAATAGTTTTTTTCCGTAAATATTATATGCTTTTATATGACATCATTTCAAGTAAAAAGATTCCATTGCTTCTCGCGGGGCTTTCCATCTCGAATGGTGCTGATGAGTAAGCACTTTAGTTGATAGCCTCATCTGGGGTGTCTCCAACCTCCGGGTCTTCATCTTGGTCGAGGACAAACTCATCGAGGTATTCGCATTGAAATAGATTTCGAGGTGCCTTTTGAGGACCAAACAATGCAGGGTGGCGTGCAGAATACCATGGAAGAATAGTGTCTTACTTCTAGCAGATTAGGCTCGCACTTGCTTGGCTTGAAAAGTCTTATCTAAGGTTGATGCTTGATGATGTGAAGGATATGATTAATCAAAAACTTCAAGGGACTGAAGGCTGAGTCGTCCTTGGTCTTTGATGCTGTCGGGGAAGCGTTCTCATCCTCTTGCGTGTTGGGGCGTAATGCACCTCATCCATTTTCATGGGGACTGACATTATGGCTCTCCGGATCCCCATGTGGTGAGGTTGTTTTGGAGAGCTTTGGTTAAACTTGAAACATAAGTCTGTCTGAGCTGGGGGATGTTGAAGAGCTTGGGACAATGTGTCCACTTGGGATTCCCTTATGCTCAACTCAATGACTTGTTCTTGAGCTTTTCGAAGGGCCTTTATTTACGTGAGAAGCTGGCGATTGATTTGAATTACCGCTTCTTGCTCGCGTTCAGCGGTATCACGATGGATGGCGACCAGCTCTCTCGTTCACGATCCGCCAGGGCCCGCTGTTCGCTTAGGTGTTATTATCGGTCAGCTACTCCCTTGATGAGCTGTCCTCCGGAGAGTGTTGACAGCTAGAGTTTTGTCAGAGTTGTTGACATCGTGATGATTGGTGCTCTTGGGCGCCATGATTATTTGAAACTTTTCTGAAGACATGAAAAGATATCAGATTGGGAGAACTTAAGAGTGCGGACTTAAAGCTCTGAACGAAAACACCAGATACCGTGGGTAATTCCAAGAGGAGTCATCCAAGCACCAATTTACAAGAAATTAAAGAATAAAGTGCAGAGATCAAACCAGAAGACATGCAGAGATTTACGTGAAAATCCGAAAGGAAAAAATCACGAAGAGAGTTTCACTATAATTTGAGGAATCTTACAATGGTGGTCGCCTGATCTCTAGTGCTAGATTTTCTGAAATTATTTGATCGGCTCCCTCTCGTTGGAGGGGATTCTCTATTTATACATGTGACTGTCTTTGAATAAAGTTACAAGATTCTCATCTAACTGAATACCTATCATATCTTAACTGCTTATTACGGTTTGAAGCCAAACATCCAGATTTGAATTGGTAGAACTCACGTTCGTCTTTATCTAGAGATCATCGTCTAGCTGTTGATATAATTATTCCGCTTCAGAGTTATAACCATTAGGTTCAAATATAGATTTGACCTGAAGATAGGGATACTTGCAATCGATTCTATCTCTAATTTTCTAACAGTTTGAACTGCATGGAGTTTGAATAAACTGAAACTCTCCTTCAGATGTTCTGGAGAGGATTACGTGTTATACATTCACCGAGAAATTAGATGCACATATGTTACAATCCGGCGGGACAAAAACCGACCATTACGTCGGCCTTGAGGCTGAGGGAAACACAAGCATCCGGCGTCCACTGAAATTTGACACGACGGACTACTCTCTTAACGTCAAGCCCCCAAATCTAAAATTAGAATGCAAAATAACAACCTTACAGAAAACTAAACCTAACCCTGCAATAATGCAGCTAATTTCATGGAGATAATGTGTGAAATTTTTGATATTTTAGCTTTATTGGAACTGAAAGCTGCTTACAAAACTTCCAGTTACTAATTACGGAATTTCCAAGCAGGATTAAATTATAAAAGCTGACTTTCTTTGACAAGTTAAATTATATAACAAGCTGTACCGCGAAATTCCCGAGTCCTACATCGAAAGAAGAGCTGATCTGAGCTGTAAACTTTTCGTTTAAAATACAGAATCTGCAGCTCGATTTGTGCACCAATTTCGAATTCCTAAGCCAAGTTCAGATTAAATATTCATCAGTAGCAGTCGAAGTAAAAAATCATTAGGGGCCACTAAAGAGCTTCTAGTTCCTTCACTTTCATAGTTTGCATAGAAACAATATAGGGAAACCCGTATAATATTTTCATTTTATCTCTTCAATCAGCCATCACTTGCCACGCCGCGCCGTACGCTCTGCTCTTCATTCCCTCTCTTATCCCAATTCTAAAAAGGAAAAATATCCCACATATTTCTAAAATAATAAATAAAATCCATCAAAACACTCAGCCTGCCCTCCGCGTTCTTGTCTGTGGACTCTGCCATAGTCCTTTCACCCCTTTCCCCACGCTTCAATTACAAACCCCCTTTTTTTTTTTGGTTTACCGTCGAGTCCTTCCAAAAATTTCCACTTCTATAAAATACCCTTCATCTTCTTCTCTGTCCACAGACTCACACATTATCACTCTTTCAAAAATTTACAATTTCCACCTTTCACAAAATTACAGGACACGATCATGGAGCATCGAGAGCTGATACCTGGGCTTCCCGAAGACGTGGCCCGCGAGTGCCTTGTCCGGGTCCCGTTCGATCGCTTCGGCCCGACCCGGTCCGTCTGCAGGCTCTGGAAGAACGAGATCGAGTCCCCGCTCTTCCACCGGACCCGCGCCCTCCGCTGCCTGGCCCGGCCGTCATCGCCCTCGCCCAGGCCGAGCCCGCCCCGTCCACGTCCGGCGCGGCCCCACAAGTACCACGCCGCCTCCACCCCCGCATACCGCCTCACCGTCTTCGACCCCTCCGCCGCCACGTGGCAGCCGCTGCCGGCCATCCCCGGCTTCGACGGCGGCCTCCCGCTCTTCTGCCAGATCGCCGCCGCGGGGCGCGAGATCGTCGTGATCGGCGGGTGGGACCCGGAGACGTGGGCCCCGTCTAATGGTGTTTTTATCTACGATTTTGCCACCGCCACGTGGCGGAGTGGGGCCCGCGTGCCGGGGCCCAGGCGGTCGTTCTTCGCTTGCGCGGCGTCGGATTCGGGTGGCGTCGTGTTCGTGGCGGGCGGGCACGACGAGGAGAAGAACGCGCTGCGGTCCGCACTGGTGTATGACGTGGCGAGTGACGAGTGGGCCCCGCTGCCTGACATGGCGCGGGAGAGGGACGAGTGTAAAGGGATTTTCCTACGTGGCAGGTTCCACGTCATCGGCGGTTACTCCACCGAGCAGCAGGGGCGGTTCGGTAAGTCGGCGGAGGCGTTCGATGTGGCCACGTGGCGGTGGGGCCCGGTGGAGGAGGGCATGCTGGACGCCGCGACGTGCCCGAGCACGTGCGTGGCGGGCGGAGACGGGAGAATGTACATGTGCCGGCAGGGACAGGTGGCGGCGCTGGAGGGCGGCACGTGGCGGACCGTGGCCGACTTGCCGGAGGACGCTGCGGTGGCGCCGGCGCTGGTGGCGTGGAAGGGGAAGGTGGTTCTGTTCGGTTCCGGGAGCCACGGTGGGGCCCTGGAGCCGCACGTGTTGGATATCGGGGACGACGGGAAGGTGATGTGGCAGAGGAGCGAGGTGCCGGAGGAGTTCTCAGGTCACGTGCAGGCGGCCTGTTGTCTCGAGATTTGAACAAGACGAGGAGAAATGCTCTGTGAACTCCGCTTCGTAAATCCAAGCGCGGGTCCACGAACGAACTAAGAATCAAGAGATTTTATGCCTTTTCCTTTTTTTTAGTTGTAACATAAGAAGTGATTTTGCCTTTTTTTCCCTATCGCTTTTATTATTGTTTTTTCTATTCTCTCCTTGGTTTAGAGTATGATTGAGAGAGTGTACACAGTGAAGCTAAGTTAGACTTGAAGCATGGAAAGCACTAGTTTGAAATGATTGTGGTGTGGGAAATTTTTTGACAAATTTAGTGACTTACTAATGTTGTTCTACTCTCTCAAGTTTAACCCCAGCACGTGCCATCCCGAACGTGAAGTCCAAACTCTAAATTTTCAGATGATGTTTGATTCCATTCCAAAAACTTTGCTCGCAAGTGTCGCCATGACCTCCTCCCCCTTAAGAGTTCTCTTGGGGCCTGTTTGGTTAAGGGTGGAAGTGAGGAAGTGAAGAAGTGGTAATAGTTCCCTTTAGAACTTGGGAATTGGTTAGTAAGTTTTCTGGCGTTTGGATGTTGTTGAGAAGTGTGATTTGGAAAATGTTATGTCTTTTCCGGTGTTTGGATGGTAATGTGGAAAAGTTGACTACAAAGTTGACCGCAAAATAATATTAAATTAAAAATTAATTAAGAAAAATAAAAATTAGACTGTAATTAGAATGAAAGTGAGATTTACATGAGCAAAAAATTAACTGTTTTGTGCTACAACTTATTACAAATGAGATTTACATGACCACAAAATTAACTGTAGCACTCTGAAAGTAAGGAAAACGTTGTGTAAAGGAGAAAAGAGAGAAGGAAAAGAACTTTTCCATTTTCCTTTTCCAGTGTTTGGATGAACAGCGGAAATGAGAAAAGACACTTCCCACTTCCTCACTTCCACCCAATTCCTTGACTCCAAACAGCCCCAAGATAGAGGTCAATCACGCGGTGGGGCCATGCATTAATTCCCACCCTCTGTTTGATTTAGTTGCTGTGTGTCCGTCAATGGAACAATAAGACAAATTAAACTGGTCTCCTAATAAGCAGAAAAATGAGTGGGAAAAGGGACGTTGTCTTGTCCATGTTGAAATGATTTCCTTCTTGATTACATCTCAAAATCGGAGTAATCCGAAAGATGGTTTTTTGTAGCCTAAATATATTAGCATCAGATCAGTGACGAAGACTCTCCGATGTTTAAATCAAAAATATCGTTTTTCGAAAAAAAGAAAATATTTATTGTTTTGCGGTACCCTCACGTGAAACACACCATGTGTCAAATAAACCGGTTCTGAAAACAGTAACGTATACAAAGTGAATTCGGATATTTCGAGTTGACTGCTACAAAGTCAAACACTTGTGATCAAACATCAATTCTCCTCCTTAAAAGTGTTGCAATTTGATAGATCACTTCCCAAACTTATTCTGGTCAACTATCTTGTAGTTTTTCTAGTAAAGCTTAATTTGGCTTCAGTTATTGCTGATTCGTTCCTGAATTCAGAGAAATGGAGGGACTTTGCCTTCATGTGAGAACACCGAGATTGTTTTAAATTGGGATACGTTTTCATTTGAGCATTAAATAAGTGGGATGATACAAGCGATGAGCTTATTGGTGACATTTATAGGTTTTATGGACACGGCGTCGACCAAAATCTTAGTTTCCGTTACATTTTCTACAATATTTAATAACTTGTCGATGTGGAATATAATTATTCATACACGTTAATGCATCGAGGATTCTAAGAATGACCGACAAGTTGGTGTATGATGCAATCATTGGCAAAAAAAAAATATAGAAATTGAAAATGTTATGTTCCAAATGAGCCAAGAATTTTTAAGAAATTAGAAACTCTTTTCTAAAAACCACTTTTTCCAGCAACAAGATTACTAAAAATATAACATCAGTTCAACAGAAGTCACTAGTATGAATCTCTCTTCACAGATGTCGATAATTTTTTTTACAAATGATGTTCTAATATTTATTGATATGTGGTGTACTGTAGAGAAAGAGAGAGAGAGAGAGGGTAAAAAAACATAGACAATAGAGTTTTCTAAACTCTATGACAGAACTTCGGTTGACCAGGCGTTAACCGACGTGCACAGGGGGCACATCGGTCAACCGAGCGGTCGACCGACCTGGATAGTAAAGAAGAAATCCATTGGATTGGTCATTGGTCGACCGATTGGTCGACTGATCTTTCCAGTAAGCCCTGCAAAAGACTGGAGCATTGAGCAGTCGATCGGGCGGTCGACAGCACTCTTAGAGCGATCGACGGGCCGGTCGGATCAGAATTAATTCTGTACCCGACCTGGGTTGTTTTGGGGTTTCTTCTCCCCCTTTAAATAGAGGATGTAACCCATGTTTTGGGATATGAGAAAAAAGTGAGTTCTTGAGAGAATCTCTTGTAAATTCTCTTGTAATCTTGTGTATATCAATAGATCTCTCTCTTTTCTGCCCCAGGGACGTAGGCATATTGCCGAACCTCTTAAATTCTTGTCTCTCTCTCTCTCTCTCGCTTTATATGTATTTGTACATCTAGAGTTTGTGTTCTTGGCATGGTCCAGACCCAACATGTACTTTTTAAATAAAAGCTGACAATGAAACCTAAAAAATAAAAATAATTACACTGTGTTGCACGCGCCTTGGCAACAACCAATGAGGGACCCCAATCAACAGAGACAGATGTAGCAGAGAAGTACCCAAAAATAAAATAAAAAATAAAGAGAGAGTTATACACAATATTTAATAAGGTTCGGCAATTGCCTACGTCCTTGGGCTAAGGGTGAGAAAGATTTTATTGATTCAATAATCAATATAAGTTTTTTTGAGAGATACAATTCATGAGGGCTCTACCTCTTTATTTATAACCAGAAAGTCCCAGGGTTTTAGGAAACCATAATTAGATTCGACCCCTTTTCAGAAACGAAGTCCAAATCCTAGCAGGAAAAGCAGATTCGCCTATCGGCCGACCGAGCGGTCGGCCGACCCACCCTTTCGGCCGACCATCGGTTGATCGAACCCAACTGAAAGTTGGCCATGCCAGTCGGTTGACCGTTTCGGTCGATCGTTCTCCTTGCTACGGTCGACCGGGCGGTCGACCGGGCTGCGCCTGTGCATGTTGTGCACGCCGGTCGACCGGCGGTCGACCGGCCACTGTTCTGGCCTACAAATCGACTGCATTCTTGCCCCTTTGAACTCTGATCTCTGCGTTTTTTCTTCCGATGAGTTAAAAAACTCTACCATCAAGTGTTTATCTCCTATATTCCTATAATTCTCTACCTCTGTGAAGATTTCTTAAATCTGAGTCGAACTCTAATGAACAATTGGCGAAATCGACACACGATCCCGGCGAAATCGACACATGATCTCGGCTTGAGCGTTTTGGACGAAATCAGCACATGATCTCGGCGAAATCGACACACGATCTTGACTTGGCCGAACGAACCAACCGGTTCCAAACGAATCGCCAGCACACTTACAACTGATTTCAAATGATCACACCAGATTCAAATCGATTTTGTCGTTCCCTCGGGCAACTCTCTCCAAACTCCAATATCAATTGTAAAGATTTCAAATTTCAGCTCAACCATCCAAATGGAATGTACCATATATGCCTTCCCAACACTTCACCGAAGAGAATCAACACCATATGAGCTGACCAATCAACGTGTCTACAACTTAGCAACTGAATGGAACACCATTCCAAATGAGCTCAAGAAAATCTACATTAGCCAACGCTGACTCCAAATGACTGTCACTCTAGTCCAAATGTCTTCAAGACGATCCAACCAAATTCGAGTAGAGCACACCAAATATCAATATCGGCTCAACAAATTAAATTTACGTCCCCTTATGCAAGCTCAACTATCTTCTCATCAGAAGATCAAATGTTCATCGAGGTCACAACTCTTCACCTTTACGTGAAGTCCAAATCAGCTTCCTCTATCAATTCTCGAGAACCCAAATACACCAAATAACTTCATACGGGTTGCATTACGAAATGGTTGCGCCTATATGGCTTCTACGTATCTTGCCCAAGGGATCAAGCCATCCGTAGTTCTTTAAACGAGCTTCATCGAGCTCAAGCAATTGTGACTAAATCTTCAGCAGCGAATCAAACTGGCTGAGTCATATGAACTTTCTTACCAATACCGTCATGGAGAACAACAACCTTTAATTTGAGCTTGTCACGCTCACTAACTTGAGATTCATATTTCTTTGACAACTTTCGTGATTTTATCTTGATTCCAATAGCTGCAAACAATTAGACATTCTTATCAATGTCTTCAACCTGTTCAACATTAAAACTGGCTATATGTGTAAATCACCTAGAGGGGGGGTGAATAGGTGATGGCTAATCTAATGGTCACTAAATGCGGAATTAAAAACTATTATGACCTAAATAAAACTATTACACTAAATACCACGTATAACACAAGAGTGTAGCTGAATTTCCCGTGAAGGGCTCTGGACTAACTCCTCTAGATTCTCCTAGATAAGGGTTGAGGTGCCGCATTGGCTCTCTTGGTTAAATATAAGTGTTAGCAAACAATCCCAAGCATGTATATCAATTAAGCACACAAGTATATCAAGCATAAAAGATAAACACAATAATTGAATGCAAGATATAAATAAGAGACAGAGAGAGAGAGAGAGCAATCGCAAACACAAGGGATTTGTTTCGAGGTTCAAGCACACTTGCTCTACATTCCCGCCTTCGACACACGAAGGATTTCCACTATGCTTGATCCCAATGGATCACTCCTCTGTGCTGCAACACCTACAAGCCCTCGGACTCCCTAGTCCCGTACACACCGCGAGCTCACTAGCTCGCCGAGGCCGCACCTCAAACCAAGAGTTCACACACGAACTCTAAACAACGCGAACACACTTGTCCGCCTCCTCAAAGAACAAGATGAAAACTTGGTGATCTAAACACTTGATCACCAATAAAAACTCTCACAACACAATCCTATGGATAGATAAAGCAATGGATAGCTCAAGTGATTGTGTGAGAAAACTAGGATGGAAGTGGTGGAGGAAAACTCAAAGAAAATCCTTTTTTTAACACTCTTGATAAACTCTCCTTTTGATTGGAAATATTTGCACTCAATTTTGTGAGAAAAACCTCTTAAAAGAGTAGGAAAAACTGGCTCTAAAAGTCTCCAAAAATCTTATAGAAAACAGCCCCCAAATGTCTCAATTTATATGGCTAGAAAAACTAGCCGTTGGGGGTCTGTCAGAACTGTCGGTCGACCGCCCGGTCGACCGCCAACGGTCATATTTCAGACCGTTGTGCCATCGGTCGACCGGTCGGTCGACCGAGGCCAGGATACAGAGAGCAAGTCTCTCTGTCCGGTCGACCACACCGGTCGACCGGGGCCTTTCCAGAGAGCAGAGCTCTCTGGACGGTCGACCGGGTCGGTCGACCGGCCCTCCTGCCAGAACTAGCGTGCACGTCTGTGCACGTCGGTCGACCAGCTGAAGCCAGGACAGAACTGTAAAGGATTTAAAACTTGGTCTTTTTGAATGAAATAAAATCCCATAAATTCACAGAAAATCTACAAAATAGTTTTACCAATATACTTTGATAAACAAACATGCTTGCACAAAATCAAGACATGTTACAAATAATTTGGACTATTTTTGTAACTTGGAAATATTGGCTCAAATGAAAAAAAGTATTTTCCAAAACTTGATTTTTCTAAAACTTGTTTTCCAAAACTTCACCAAATACAAAAACAAGATATTTAAACTACTTTTAAAGCATAGTGTGTATGGATATGATCCACTACACAAACATGGTGAAATATCTATGTTTTTGACATTATGCACTAAACATGGTTTTGAATAAGACATGTAAACTTGAAAACCAAAAAGCAAAACACTTGAAGTCTTCACTTGAATACCGGTTTGATTTTTGGTTAAAATTCTTTTCTAAAAACAAACTAAATCAAGAGTGTGTGTGCATATAGATACTTGAGCAATCCACCAACTATTCTATCCTTTACATTTTATCTAAAAAATAAAATCTTCTAAAACAAACCTAGACACAAGTCTTCATCGTCTTGAAGTCTTCACTTGAAGCCTTCTCATCTTCTTGACTTGGTCCAAACATGATCCAAAGAGCTAGACTCCTCTTGAGTACTTGATGTGATCTTGATGCTCAAGCTCTTGAATCAAACGGTGCTAGCTCCAAAACTTGACTTTAAATCCTTTGTTGAAGCTACACACCTACTAAGATCTTGATCATGAATCTGTCACTAATCAAACACAAGATCATTAGTACTATAACTATATGAGTTGATCATCATCAAAACTAGAGTGATGGGCCTGCGGGCCAACAATATGATCTCCACCCGGTGTCACATCCGGTAAAGTCCTAACTGATATCGAACCAACTGGAGGTGGTGGAGTAGCATCAATCTCCATTTGCTGCGATACATCCTTGGTCTTCAATGTCTCCACCTACTAAGAGACGGTAGACTTCAACGCTGAAGTCTCATCAAATGTGACATGTTTATTCAACACAATCTTCTTATTTTTGGGGTCCCATAACTTATAGCCTTTCATATTTTTTTGACACTCAAAAACATAAACTTCTTTGCTCGCGGATTTATCTTACCATCTTTGGCACTAAAGTAGGTCGGACTTTCAAATATCCACAGCAAATCATAATATTAAACAGCTTTCCCTGACCAAACTTTCAGTGGAGTTTTACCTCCTATAACAGTCGATGACAGTCATTTATGAGATGGCTAGAATATACAATCACCTCAACCTAAAATAATTTGTCTAATCGTGCATTTGACAACAAACACCAAGCCCTCTCCAGCAAGGAACAGTTAATTTTCTTAGCCAACTCATGTATTCCATTTATGAAGTGAGTATCAATACTAGTGTTCTGGCCAAATTGTAGGAATTGGTTCTTGTATCTTTCAACATTATTAATTTGGAGCTCCTTAATCTTCCTACCAGTCTATTTCTCCATCATTTCCTTCCATTTCACCAATATACCTAGGATTTCAAATTTTTATCTCATGGGATATATCAAACAATGCCTAGATAAATTATCAATAAAGAGACAAAGTACTGATGACCTTCAAGCGATGCAGTCTTGGCAGGTCCCCAAATACTTACGTGAACACAATCAAGAAGACCTTCCGAGCAGTGAGTAGTGGTGCTAAATTTTACCTTCATCTTCTTGTCTAGAACACCATGTCCACCCAAATCCATGCTGCAGGTAAATGCACCTTCCAATGATTCCTTTTTTATTGGAGCTTGCAAAGACTTTTCACCCGTTGTCCGAGGCTCATATGCCAAACCTGTGTGCAATCACCATCTGAAAAAATAGAAGTCGTCACGCGCCCTGTAACCGTACTACCCATCAAGTAGTATAGGTTATTGCGTCGGACGCCCTTCATCACCACCAATGAGCCTCTAGTTATCTTAAGAACACCATCTCTAACAGATACCGCATGACCCAATGCTACCAAGGCACCAACAGAGATGAGATTCTTTTCACTTAAGGTACATGCCCCACTTCCTTCAATTCCCATATCATCCCATCAAACATCTTGATCTGAACTGTACATATTCCTTCCATGTTACATGGACGATTATCACCCTTGATAACAGAACATCCATCTAGTTTCTCAAGGAAGAAAATCAATCCCTATTTGGGCATACATGATAGGTAGCTCCAGTATCTAAAACCACTCATTAGTCTCCTGAGTAGCAAACATTAGGAGTAGTAACAAAGAAAGAGAATACCGATCAGTCTGAGTCTGATCCATCTGCCTGTGAAGTACTGGTGTGAGCACTGACCACCTGTGCGAGTTTTAACTCGATCTTCGACTCCTTCTTCTTACTCTTATCCTTGATGCTTGACAATTAACCTTCTAGTGCCCTACTTCTTTGCAGAAGGCACACTGGTTCTTCTTCAGATCTCTGAACCCTGGTCTGGACTCCGATCTTTGACACTCACCCTTGCCCTTCTGATTGGAACCGCCTCTTACCATCAACGCCTCTGCTGATATAAGAAAATTGATTGTCCTTCTTTCTCATTTCATAATTTACAAGAGTAGCTGACACATCACTGTATTTAAGTGTTTGTTTACCATTGATCTAAGTTAGGATGAAGGTCTCATACTCTTCTTCAGGAGAGAATTCAGTAGAATCAACGCCTTATCCTTTCATCGATCTTCACATCCACGTTAACTAAATTTGTAAGAAGCTTGGTGTAGTTATGTTGGCCCAGAGGCCCATCACTCTAGTTTTGATGATGATTAACTCATGTAGTTATAGTTTACTAATAATCTTGTGTTTAAATAGTTTCAGTGATTGACCAAGATATTAGTAGGTGTTTAGTTTCAACAAAGGAGTTTTGGAGCTTACACGTGTTGATTCAAGAGCTCGCGCGTCAAGATCGCATTGAATACTCGGTTGGAGTCAAGCTCATTGGATCGTGTTTGGATCGAGTCGGCTTGGAGACAAGAAGACTTCGGTTTGTATCCTATATGTATATTGGATTCTATCCATATAATATACTTTAAAGTTGTTCTAATATCATGTTTTTGTATTTAGACAAGTTTTAGAAAAATCGGATTTCCATTTCAAAGTTTGGTTTTTGGAAAATACCGATTTTTATTTAAAGCCTAATTTCAGTATCATAAAAATAGTTCAAATTGTTTATAATATGTGTTGAATTTTGATCACACATATTTGTTATTCAAAGATCTTAAAAGAACTGATTTTTGTGAAATTTATGTGATTTTATGGGATTTAATTGATAGTTAAAAGACAAGTTTTAATCCCCATAATCTGTTTGAACTGGCCTTCTACCGGTCGACCGGACGGTCGAACGAGGCAGAAGTCGGTTGACCGGTCCGGTCGACTGATGTGCACAAGCGTGCACGACTGTTTAGGCTGGTGGGCCGGTCGACCGCCAGAGAGCTCTGCTCTCTAGTCTGGCCCCAGTCGACCGGGCGGTCGACTGGCAGAGAGCATCTGTTCTCTGTATCCAGACCCGGTCGACCGGGCGATCGACTGGCAGAGAGCATCTGTTCTCTGTATCCAGACCTCGATCGACCGGGCGGTCGGCCGGTGGCTCAACGGTCATAAAAATGACCGTTGGCCGGTCGATCGGGCGGTCGATTGGAAGGGCATTCTGTCCTTTCCTGGCTGCCAACGGGTAGATTTTTGAGCGGGTATAAATAACCCATCTCTTGAGCTGGTTTCTTTATGTTTTTGAGAGCAAGATTTTTCCATCGTCTTAAATGTTTTAGAAACAAGTTTAAAAGAGTTTTTGTGCCAAAGATTCATTCTTTATTTGTTTTAAAGGGTTGGAAAAATCAAAGAAAAAGAGAAGCCTTTGGAATTATTTTTTTCTTCATTTCTATTTTATCCTAGAAGTTTTCCCAAGTATTTTCTTTGTGATTTTGATTTTTAAACTGTTTATTTTCTCACATTTGACCGATCTATCTATCCTATCTATTACGATCTTATTTTTGTGAGAAAATTGGTTTGTGGTTTAGTGAGACTACCAAGAGTTGTAAACCTTCTTTTATTTGAGTTCCCTCTTGTGTAGAGGTGACTGTGGAGGTTGTATTTGGTTGTGTTGGTATCCCTCTAAAGTGTAGAGGTGATTGAGATTATTGTTTGGCTTTGAGCCTTATCCCTCTAGTGTGAGGTGATTGTTGTTTGGCTAAGTGCCCATCCCTCTATGTGTAGAGGTGATTATTGTTGTGCCTTACCTCTTGTGTAGAGGTTGTGTTTGTTGGAGAGAGGAGTTGTGTACTCCTAGTTGTATATATCCAAATCCTCAGTGGAGGTTCCCTGTGTAGGAAGTCCTGTGTAGACGTTATAGTGGAAATCCTTCTGTGTGAAGGCGAGGACGTAGAGCAGTGGCTCGATGCTCGAAACATATCTTTGTATTTGCGATTGATCCACTATCTCTTAACTCTCTCTCTTATT
This sequence comes from Agave tequilana, assembly GCA_038442645.1. Lineage (NCBI taxonomy): Eukaryota > Viridiplantae > Streptophyta > Magnoliopsida > Asparagales > Asparagaceae > Agave > Agave tequilana. The sequence continues at coordinate 20,938 of JAVJIF010021672.1, forward strand.
TACCTTACATTATTTCATATTGTTCATTCATACATATATGCTTGGTATTGTTTTTGTGCCTCACTTGTGTTGAACCAAGAGAGCTTTACATAGAATCTCAACTTTTATTTAGAGGAATTTAGAGAAGATAGTCCAGAGCCCTTCACCGGGAATTTGGCTACACTCTTTGGTTACACTAAGTATGTTGTAATTTGTTTTTAATTTCGCATCATTTATCATTAGATTAGCCATACACCTATTCACCCCCCTCTAGGTGTACTTTCAATTGGTATCAGAGCCTATGATCCTGATATTAGGTTTAACCACCTAGGAGTGCGCTCTTGGTCAGCTAATCTATATTTGCATTTTGCACACTTATTTGTTTACACTCACTCATGGACTTCATGACCCTTCCCATGTATGATACTTCCACATTGATGTTTGGAAAGTTAAGATGTCCATGTACCTTAAAATCTTAGGTATGCATGTTCACCTTGCCGCTACTAAGAAATCTTATCTCGGTAATAACAAGCATATAGAGGCCAACACACAAGCCCTAGAGGCACTTAGATGCACTCTAAGAAAAGAATATCTTTCTATGGTTTCTCATTGTGATTCCGCTTTTGCAGTGTGGAACACTTTGACCTCTCCCCGCTTCAAACGACAAAATATGTGGAGGAGGAATCTAGTGGAGATGAGTCTGACCAACCTTGCTACATGGTCCAAGGGAATGACTCCCTTGAGGTAAACTCGGATACTCAACTAGATGATAGTGCTAGTTCTTCCGGTGATGACTATATAGATGTCGATGCTTTAAATGAAGAACTATGTATTGTGTGTGAAAACTTGTTAGAAAAAATATAAACTTTTGAAAAAAAACCTTTAAAATAAAGAAGAAAATAAAGATTTGTTTTCAAAACTTGATATGACTTTGCAAGAGAGAGATGAAATTTCAAATGAAAGGGACTCATTGAAATCCCAACTTAACCTTGCCCTTAATGAAAACAAAATTTTGAAAAATAAAAATGATTGTAATGATGTTTTGAAGATGAATGAAATTTTGTCTTCAAAACTTGATATTGCTTTAAAAGAAAATGAATCTTTAAAAAATAAAATTGCTTCTATTTTAAAAGAACTAGATTTGGTTTCTAAGAAAAATATTTCTTTGAAAAATGATTTAAATACTCATGTTTGCTATGCCTCATCATCTATTGTACCTATTGCATGCTCCACCTCTTCTTCTAAAGTTGAAAATGATATAACTATGCTAAAGAAGAGTGCTGATTGTTTGAGCTTCACTTTGAGCCAATGTGCCATGAACCACTCACGGTTGAAATCCATGTTTCACAAGAAACATACTCCTCATATGGATGCACACAAACCATGGCATACACATGCTTCTCATGCTCACACACATCACACCATGTATGCTCATGTGTACACTTGTACACATTGTGGACGTAAGGACCACCTTACAAAATTTTAGAATAAATGATTCAAATTTTGCAAACAAGTTTGTTTGGGTTAGGAAAGGTCTAACCCCCATGGACCCAATAGAGTATAGGTACCAAAATTCACCCCCTTTTTATTTGATGTAGGTGTGGGCTCTCACATGACGTGAGAGTTTTGGTGCCTTGATGGTGGATGCTCAAACTTGATGGACACTACTTTGGATGCATCACCTTCAAGGAAGTTTGGTGGGAGGACCACCTTGATTTGGAGATCTAGAGATTAGCCCTAATGATTTTGGTAACTATCTCTATCTCCTATTTATGTTTACATGCTTTCATAGTATTAATTTTTAGTATGTTTTTAGTTTTTTTATGATTATTATATTAAATGCCATGATAATTAGACTTATGATATACATATGTAGTATTTAAGATACACCCATGTTTATATGGATTATTATTTTTGTGTTCTTTCTTTAGTTTAGCTATGTTGTATATCTTAGTTTATGACATGTGCATTTACATAATGATCATATTGATTTTTTTATGATTTTTGTGCTTCATGTTTTGATTACATGTTTAAGATGTAGTTTTTATTAAAACTTGTGTAGATACTTATACAACTAATGAGCCACATTTGATTTTTATATGTTTGTACTTAATTGCTCACTTGTACCCATTAGATGTACTAGTATAGCCTAGTTTTGATGATTAGTGCATTTCGACTTGTATTCCCTATTTTGGACATTTTTTTTTAGTGTTTAGCTTCATATATATGTTAATTTTGTTTAAAACTTTAGATATACATGTATACCCTTGAGTCACTTACTTTATCATGCAAATTCTATTATGGACTCATTTGTGTTTGGGATATGTATGATACTTTTAGTTTTAACTAAACATACATATACCTTGAAGCCTATTTAGTTTGATGATTTTTCATGTTTTTGTAAAGGAATTTCATATTGAGCTTAAATGCCTATTTCCATGATTTTATTGATTAAATGATTCTTACACTCACATTAATTCTTGTTTACTCATGATTTTTGTTTTCATGAGTTTTATATATGCTTTATAGACTTTGAGTGTTAATCATCGTATGACTTACATGTTTTTCATGGAATATATTCATATTTTATTCCTTCTTTGAAGGATTTCGCACTAGTTTTCAAATATTATCTTCAAATTGGTCATTATTCTTCAATTGGTAGAGTTTTCAAACTTGTTAAAATTATTTTCAAATCCTATTTTTGAAAACCCCTTCCTTAGAAGGATGGCTGGATGGCGATCATGCCTTATATGGTCAAATTGAAATTTTTTTTAACATGTGCATGAAAAGGGAGGTAATTATGAGTTATACACTTGATCCTCATTGTCTTTTCAATTAGCATCAAAATTGATCTTTTTTAAGTTTGTATACTCTTATGTGTTTTCTATATATGTATGCTTCAAACTTCAAATAGTATCAATTTCAATTGGTATATTCATTTTCATACAGATATATGATTTGATTGTGCTTACTATATCTTTACATCTTTAAACATAAATTATGGTTATGCTAAACTTGATTTACTCCTTAATGACAATTATTTTTCAATTAGTATCTTATACAAGCTTATGCATTGTTTTTATTAGTATCTCATAAAGGGGGAGAAAATTCTTGTTTTATCTTTCAATCGATTTTATTCTCAATTGGTATCTTACTCCCATTCTTTTATGATGAAAAACACTTTATTTTGGTATATGCTAACATTTTCAATATTGGTATCAATAATATTAAATTGGTATTATTCTCAATTTGGTACCTTTATTGTAAAATGAGTGTAATTCCAAAGAAATATGGTTTCTCTATTTCAATTGGTTCTTACTTTCAATTGGTATCAATATCCAAAATATATATTTCAATTGGTATAAAAAACGTACAATGTGTCATTTTCTATTGGTATCAAAAAATTTACAAGACATTTTAAATTGGTATCTCAAAAATGTTTTTGTTTATTTTCAATTGGTATCATAAATTAGTATCATAATGTTTCTATGTATACATTTATCATAAATTGATAAATTTTTTCAATTGGTATCAAGTGTTTTGATATGTATTACTTATATGTAAAGGAAGCTTAACATCTTCTCTATATATAGATTCATATTGAGTGTATCTCATATTGAGGAGCTTGTCCTCTCTTCTCTATGTCTTACACGTGTGTAGGGGGAGCTTCACATCTCCTTTTATACATTGTATATTATGCGTTATGTGATTAGAGTTTAGTCATGTCTTTTTCATGTAATGCATGTATGCAGGGGGAGTTAACTTTACGTCTCTCCTCTTCATGAATGTATATCGCATATTCATCCTTTTTGTTTGATTTAACAAAAGGGGGGAAGAAATTTTTTTTTTGTTTATTTATGCTTCTTGTTGATGATTTGACATCCTTCTTATTTGATTTGATAAAAAGAGGGAGAAATTTTTTTTTGAGTTTATTTGTGCCCCTTTGTTGATAATTTGACAAAAAGGAGGAGAGAAATTTGGAGTTTTATATATGCATGTTTATTTTTTAATTGGTATCAGAACATATATGTTTTGTTTATACAAAAGGGGGAGAAGTATTCTTCTCTTATGCATATATGTGTTGTTTGATTTATACATTCATTGAATATCTTTTATTGTTTATTACTATGCATGAGTTAAGGGGGAGCTTCTATGAAGCCTAACTTTAATCCATGTATATATAACTCCATGAGTTTTGTCATCATCAAAAAGGGGAGATTGTTGGCCCAGAGGCCCATCACTCTAGTTTTGATGATGATTAACTCATATAATTATAGTTTACTAATAATCTTGTGTTTAAATAGTTTCAGTGATTGACCAAGATATTAGTAGTGTTTACCTTCAACAAAGAAATTTTGGAGCTTACACGTGTTGATTCAAGAGCTCGCGCGTCAAGATCGCATCTAGCACTCGGTTGGCGTCAAGCTCGTTGGATCATGTTTGGATCGAGTCGGTTTGGAGACAAGAAGACTTCGGTTTGTGTTTAGTTTAGTATGTTTAGATCTTGTGTAAAGGTAGATAGTGTTGATATGCTCAAGTTCATATACACACAAGTTTTAAAGTTTGTTGGTTATGGTTTGCGGTTTAACCGGTTTCGGAGTTCATGTCAAGAACATAGATATATATATATATCCTGTATGTATATTAGATTCTATCCATATACAATATACTTCAAAGTTGTTTCAATATCATGTTTTTGTATTTGGAAAAATCGGATTTTCATTTCAAAGTTTAGTTTTTAGAAAATATCGATTTTTATTTAAAGCCTAATTTCAGTATCACAAAAATAGTTCAAATTGGTTTATAATATGTGTTGAATTTTGATCATACATATTTGTTATTCAAAAATCTTAAAAGAACTTATTTTTGTGAAATTTATGTGATTTTATGGGATTTAATTGATAGTTAAAAAGACAAGTTTTTAATCCCCATAATCTTTTTGAACTGGCCTTCTGCCGGTCAACCGTCCGGTCGACCGATGTGCACAAGCGTGCATGGCTGTTTAGGCTGGTGGGCTGGTCGACCGACCCGGTCGACCGCCAGAGAGCTCTGCTATCTGGACTGGCCTCGGTCGACCGGGCGGTCGACCGGCAGAGAGCATCTGCTCTCTGTATCTAGACCTCGGTCGACCAGGTGGTCGACCGGTGGCTCAACGGTCATAAAAATGACCGTTGGCAGGTCGACCAGGCGGTCGACTGGAAGGGCATTTCTGCTCTTTCCTAGCTGCCAACGGGCAGATTTTTGAGAGGGTATAAATACCCATCTCTTGAGCTGGTTTCTTTATAGTTTTTGAGAGCAAGATTTTTCCATCCCACTTAAGTGTTTTAGCAACAAGTTTGAAAGAGTTTTTGTGCCAAAAGATTCATTCTTTATTTGTTTTAAAGGGTTGAAAAAAATCAAAGAAAAGAGAAGTCTTTGGGAATTATTTTTGTTCTTCATTTCTAGTTTATCTTAGAAGTTTTTTCAAGTATTTTTCTTTGTGATTTTGATTTCCAAACTCTTTATTTTCTCACACTTGAGCTATCTATCTATCCTATCTATTAGGATCTTATTTTTTGTGAGAAAATTGGTTTGTGGTTTAGTGAGACCATCAAGAGTTGTAAACCTTCTTTTATTTGAGTTTCCTCTTGTGTAGAGGTGACTATGGAGGTTGTATTTGGTTGTGCTGGTATCCCTCCAAAGTGTAGAGGTGATTGAGGTTATTGTTTGGCTTTTATCCTTATCCCTCTAGTGTGAGGTGATTGTTATTTGGCTAAGTGCCCATCCCTCTAAGTGTAGAGGTGATTGTTGTTGTGTCTTGCCTCTTGTATAGAGGCTGTGTTTTGTTAGAGAGAGAGTTGTGTACTCCTAATTATATTTACCTAAATCCTCAGTGGAGGTTCCCTGTGTAGGAAATCCTGTGTAGACGTTTTAGTGAAAATCATTTTGTGTGAAGGCGGGGATGTAGAGCAGTGGCTCGAAGCTCGAAACATATCTTTGTGTTTGCGATTGATCCACTATCTCTTAACTCTCTCTCTTATTTACCTTGCATTATTTCATATTGTTCATTCATACATATATACTTGGTATTGTTTGTGTGCCTCACTTGTGTTGAACTAAGAGAGCTTTACATAGCACCTCAACTCTTATTTAGAGGAATTTAGAGAAGATAGTCCAGAGCCCCTCCACCGGGATTCGGCTACACTCTTTGGTTACACTAAGTGTGTTGTAATTTATTTTTAATTCTGCATCATTTGTCATTAGATTAGCCATACACCTATTCACTCCTCCTCTAGGCGTACTTTCAAGTTATTCATGTGTTCATAAATGGAAATTACTTTCTTCAACTGGAAGCCATAAAGCCTACTCTTCAATTGCAAACACGACTCTGCGTTCTTTGTCAGATACTTTTTCTCCATAATCTCCTATAGTTGCCTTGCAGATATTTCAAATAACACATAATACTTGATGTCTTGTATCATACAAGATCTTATAAAACCACACACCATTCGATTCATCTTGTCCCAATCCTCTTCAGAAGTAGTCTCGCACTTTTTCTCCAACCGTAGAGTGTCTTTGAGGTTTGATGCCGTCAATGCATCCATCACCTCACATCTCCACATCCCGAAGTTGTTCTTGCCGTCAAACTTTACCATATCAATCTTCAATAGATGTGGATTCATGATTTTCACCATAGATGTACTATCTCCAGCTATCTTCTCAATGAACTCCTCAAAAACAATGCAGAAAGTAAACGGAGTTAGATCAAAAACTAGATAAAGATAGGATCTTTACTTCATAATGAAACCCTAGGAGAGTTTTCAAAACAATCTACTCCACCAAATTTGTTTCCTTGAGCAATCCAAACGCTGTTTTGAAATCGACACACGATCCCACAAATAGTCCCAATGTTGTTCTAAAATTGACACACGATCTCCGCCAAATAACTACCAATGCTCTTAGAATTGACACACGATCTTACGAAGAACCTAGGATGCTCTGATACTACTTATTGCGCGTATCTTGGCAACAAACAATGAGGAACCCTAGTCAACAGAAAGAGATGAAGTAAAGAAGTACCCAAAAGATAAGAACAAATAACAGAGAGAGAGAAAGCCAAACACAATATTTAACAAGGTTCGGCAATTTGCCTACGGCCTCGGGGCAAGGGAGAGAGAGATTTTATTGATTCAATAATAAATACAAGTTTTTCTGAGAGATACAATTTATGAGGGTTCTATCCCTTTATTTATAGCCAGAGAGTCCCAAGGTTTTAGGAAACCACAATTGGATTCGACCCATTTCAGAAACGAAGTTCGAATCCGAGTAGGAAAAACAGATTCGCTTGTCGGCCGACCGGTCAGTTGACCGAACCCAATAGAAAGTTGGGTATGCCAGTCGGTTGACCATTCTGGTCGACCATTCTCCTTACTACAGTCCGCCGGGCGGTCGACGGAGCTGCGCATGTACACGTTTGTGCACGCCGGTCGATGGACGGTCGGCCGGCCAACCACTGTTCTGGCTTGCAAATCGACTATGTTCTTACTCCTTTGAACTCCAATCTCTGCACTATTTCTTCCGAGTTGGATCATAATAAAAGGGGAGACCTTCGTCTGATGGATGCCGCTTCTTTAGGGTCGTCCGGCAGTAAACAATGCAGAGCATAGTCGATGAGGGAAAATCGCTAATCTCTCAGCTCAAGATCCGTCGAGATATTATAGACCTCTCTGGTTCTCAACACATGTTTAGAGCAGACAAGGTGTCGAGTCATCACTGTAAGGTGATACTCGGTGTCGACTGGCAAGGCTAGCATCGTTGCTCATGCAGCCAGAGCATCGCTCTAGTGTTCTGGGATCGAGAAACGTGATCGATGTAAAAGCCATCAAACATATTAGCTATTTCGATGACTGAGGGATAATAAGGTACCAAATCTTCGTGACGGACCTCATATTCGTCTTTAACCTGATTGACAATCAGTTTTGAATCGCCATAAGCCTCAAGGTAGCGTATCCCCATTTCATGAGCGAGCTGAAGGCCAATAAGTAGAGGATTGTATTCTGCCACATTGTTGGAGCATGATTCTGTCAGAGAAAATGCTCTAGGAAGGACATGATTTTGTGGAGAGATAAACACAACCCCCACACTGACAATGATCCTGCCTTTATGGCCTATTCATGATGCTCCATCGAAGAACATCTGCCAAACTTCATCCTCTGAAGTCATATTAGATTCAAAGACTTCATCTGGAATATCTTCATGAAGTTTTGAGCTTTCTGGAACCAGATGAGCAGCTAAGAACTCTGCAAGTGCCTGGCCTTTAACCGCCTTCTGAGGGACAAAGAGCATGTCATACTGAGACAAAAGGAGCGCCCACTTAGCTAATCTTAAATTTAATGATCCTGATTTCGTCATGAGAAGACGCAAAGGGTTCACTCTGGAAATGACATGTATGGTTTAGCCGACCAAATAATGTCGTGTCTTCTGAATAGCAAAGACAAGAGCTAAGCATTCCTTTTCAATAAGATTATAGCGAGATTCTGCCCCTATCAAAGTCCTGCTCAGATAATAAATAGCTTGTTCGTGATCATTATCGTCTTTTTGGGCAAGCAGAGCACCGAGAGAATGGCCCATAACTTTCACATAAAGCAGGAACGATTTTCCTGATGTGGGAGCTATTAAGACTGGAGGTTTTATGAGATAACTTTTGATATCTTCATAAGCTTTTGACAAGCTTGATCCCATACAAAAGGAACACCCTTTTTCATGAGTTGGGTAAACGGTTGACAGCGGCCTGAGAGATTTGCGATGAATCTTCTGATATAAGCCAGTCTACCTTGCAGGCCTCTAAGTTCTTTGAGATTCTTAGGTGGATGCATGTTCTGAATGGCTTTGATTTTGTCTGGGTCAAGATGAATTCCTGATGTAACAATAAATCTAAGGAACTTGCCACTCGAAACCCCTAGGAAGGATTTTGTCGGATTCATTTTCAGTTGATGAGCCCGCATTTTATCGAATATCGTTCTCAAGTCGTGAAGGTGGTCACTCTTATTGCGACTTTTGACAGCAATGTCGTCGACATAACATTCTACCGTTTTTCGGAGGTGATCACGGAAAATCATACTCATTGCCCCGCTGATAAGTTTGCTCCCACGTTCTTTAACCGAAGGTCATCACGGTATAATAGTATATCCCCAACGGTGTTCGGAATGAAGTATGCTTTTCATCCTCTGGATACATCTTAATTTGATTGTATCCTGAAAAGCCATCCATGAAGGACATCCTTTCGAATCCGCAGGTATTGTCAATAATGACATCGATGATGGGCAGTGGGAATTCATCTTTAGGATAGGCTGTATTGAGATCATGGTAGTCAATACAATCCGTATCTTCCCATTCTTCTTGAGAACAGGAACGATATTAGCAACCCAATCTAGATGTTGTTCCTTCCGTATGAAGCCACATGCAATGAGCTTATGAACTTCGACTTCAATAACCTCCATAATGTTCGGACGAAATCGGCATTGCTGCTGTTTGACTGGTTTGACGTCAGGTCTGATGTTCAGACGATGCATGGCTACTTGTGGATCAAGTCCGGGCATGTCTTCGTAGTTCCATGCAAAGACATCTATATACTCCTTTACGAGTACCATCAATTCTTCTCTTTCTGTGAGTGATAAGCCTTCACTTATAAAGATGGACTTAGGATGATCTTGACTACCCAAGCTAACCTGGATCACCTTATCTTCAGTAGGTGGTTTGCGTTGATCGAATTGCTTTTCTCACTGGAGATCCAATTGCTGAGCCTATGGTTCCTCATCAATAGTTTCTATTGGCTCCAATTGACTGCTTGAAGTCATATTAACGGTGAGATTCTCGAACATCGTTCCCACACTGACATCTGAGTCCCATTCGGAGGAAGAGGCAGAGTGTGAAGGATCAGTTTGTCATCCTTGGACTGAAAGGTTACTGGTGGTGTAGGTGTAACGTATCTCAACCCCCTACATGTGTTATCATAGTAGTTTACCGGTTTTCCTCTTGGCACGAAGTTGCGCAGAAAACTATGTCTTCCTTTTTCGAAATTCAGGCCCTTCCCATGCTGCAGGTTGTATCCCATTTTCCTCATCATATGGTGTGCTAATTGCGCATAATGGAAAAATTGTGGGTGTCTGAGTCTGAACTTGAATCCGCGGCTGTAGACCTTCGCAGTTGGGCTTTACCGAATATTATTGGTAATTGACCCTCTTGGATGGAGGAACCACTAAAACGGATCCTTCTATTGATTCCACGGATGTACTTGATGCACTTGGTTTATGCAAGGGTATGTGTAGGAGCTATCCATAGCAGATTCAAACAATTCAACACTCACATGATAATTAAAGGAAATATTGTCATTAATTACCCATTCGTCCTCATCTTCAGAAGGAGTGTTACATTGGGGATTATTAAGACATGCTACAATCGGTTCACCGATCAGAATGGCTGGCATGTCTGCTTTAGACTCTGAATCCGCCTCATTGCCACTATCATCATCGTCAGGTAGTGATTCTTTCGATGTTTCACCGATCTCTTGATACAGGGAGAGTCAGTAAAGTAATTCTCCCCCTTTGAATGGTTGCTTCTCGGCGAAGACAGTTCATACTGTTGTATCATCTTCAATATATTTGAAGCATTGATGCAGAGTAGAGGGAACAATTCAGTTGGCATGGATCCACGGTCGTCCTAGTAACAAGTTGTACGACGTCTCAGCGTCAATGACATTGCACGTCACTTCTGACTTCAGGCTCCCGATTTGACAACGGAGTCGGATCTTTCCAAGTGGGTGACTACTCCCTGCATTAAAATCGTATATTATTGTAGTGGTTACGGACTACCTATATAGTGGTATGCCGAGGAAGTAGAGGAGCCTTTTGGGGATGATGTTGAGTGTAGACCCCGGATCAACCTGTACCCTTTCAATGTATGTCGAACCGGTGTATCCGGTGTAGTACAAAGGTCGATCGTGTTTGTTATCCTTGAGAAGCATATCTTCCGATGTGAAGGTAATAGCAGGTACCTTTGATTGCACAAAATGACATTCAGGACAAGAAGACTGAGTGTCATCTTTAGGGATTTCTGGCATATATGTCAGGAATGATTTTGAGTTAGCCAGTGCATCTCTGAGTGCTTCTCTTGTCTCTTTCGAGAGACGAAGGAGCTCGTGTATGGTAATACGAGCTGGGATATTAGCCAGCTGGGCCAATATGTCAAAACGAAAGGGCATGTTAAGCCCTGGGCCTGAAGACTTCTTCAGGACATGGTCGAACCGGATTTCTTTCTGCTTCTCTTTTCCCGTCGTTAGGAGCACAGTCGGTGTGGATATTTGTATTGACGTCGTCTGTTATTATGTCTCATTAGTAGCTTTCTCATACTTTTTAAGTATGATTTTTTCGAATTGAGTACCTGTCAGCCTGGGTACATCAGCCTGCGTCGTGCCAGCGTGCTTTTTCCCTTCGAAATCGCTGAGAGAAGCTTATGTGAGATTGCCATCATCCGGCAGGATGGAGACAACATTGCAAGATTTGCCCTTCGACTTAGATTTCTTTGAATCCCATTATTCGTCTTGGACAAGGTCTGGGTGTATCCACATGATTTCTGCTGTCTCCAGTGTCAAGGGAATAAGACCCTTATTCTCTTGAGTTTTAGCTGAAGGATGCTTGACTTCCAGTCGCGATGCAGGGATTGGAAAGGTCCCGTCAGGAACTGTGACTTTTGGGTTTTGCCAAATTCGAGAGTCATCATCTTTGCAGTGACTTTCCTTTTTCTAATTTCAGAATCAGAACTCCGGCGTCGACTAAAACTTGAATTTTATCCTTGAGGACAAAGCACTTATCAGTAGGATGATGAACCATTCTATAAAAGAGGCAATAGTTGGGAGTGTTTTGTGCGTCCCACTTCATTAGGACGCCGAGCATCCGGTAGCTTCAATTTATTCCCTTTGTGGAGTAAATAGAATATTGCGACCACCTGTTCGTCTTTGAAGGAGTACTGTTTCGGAGAAAACTTAGACTCCTAATTATTGAAGCCGCTCTTCTTAGCCTTCGCGACTGAACGTCCCCTGACAATTCAACGGACATAGTCTCTTTCCCTTTTATTTCCCATGTGATTTTGCAAAGGAAAAAACTTATAAAAAAGTGTCGAGGAGCTAAATTACAAGTAATTCTTTGAAGTAAAAGATTACAGGTAGATCGCCTCTGAGATTTCTGGGGAAGTGTGCCGGTAGGAATCTGATCAGCGCGCTATCACTTTATCCTTTGACGATGCGATCGATCAGACAATCGGACTGCTGCCTGATGGGATTCCCTTCTCGCCTGATTCAGAATCGGAGAACATAAGGTTGGTAGAACCCTCTTGTTACTTTCTCGAGCTGCCTCCGCTTGGGAATTCCTTCTCGCCTGGTTCCGAAGATTCCTTGAAAGGGAGGAAGATTTTAGGGTATTAGCACCCTGATTAGAGAAGTAATTCTCTGAGTTCTTGAAAGCAAGAGAGTAGATCTCTGTCTTTTTTCCTCTCTTCGGGCGGAGGGGTTTCGGTCCATCCTCTGTACGCCTTTGGTACGATATTTATAGAGAGAGCATGGGTATAATTGTCCCTTGAAAATCTAAAACAGATTGAGTCAATCTGTTTTAATCTGGAAAGTAGCCTCGTCGTGAGGCTAGAGATAGCTTTTGCGAAGTTAGGAATAGCAAGTAGTGCTGATCTCTTGATCCGTTCTGCTAAATGAGGGATGCGCCCTTAATTCTTTCCAAATAACTGAAAGATTTTCTTCTGATCTTCGTACCTGATTGGGAGAGTCAAAAGATTATGGCAAGCAACTGCCAAATTTGATCTCAATTAGATTTGATCTCATCTGAATTTGATCTCATCTGGAGATTTGATTGGTCAAAGGTGACCATAGAAGACCCGCAGCGGAGCTGCCGCGTCGAGCTCACAGTGGAGCTGGAAGGAGCATCTGGCGAAGTTAGAAGAAAGTGAAAATCACCTAGAGGGGGGTGAATAGGTGATATAGCTAATCTATTGAACTAAATGCGGAATTTAAAAACTTAATGCAATACACTCAAGTGTGATCAACAAATGATGCACACACAACCAAGCCAAGCAAATATGAATACACAATATGAATAGTTGCAAGGCACAAAGTAAAGAGAGAGATAGAGAGAGTCAATGGATCAAGCGCAAACAACAAGATATGTTACGAGGTTCGAGCACCCAGCTCTACATCCCCACCTTCGACACACGAAGGATTTCTAATCCACTAGCTAGTCCACAAAGAACTCTCACAAGGAGTACCCAACTCCTCTCTTTACAACCACAATCTCCTCCTTGAGGCAAGCTCCAATCCAACAAAACATCACCTCACAACTTGAGGGATTAGCACAAAGCAAAGCAAGGATCACCTCACAACTTGAGGGATACAAACCACTTGCACAAACACCCTCCTCAACCCAAGAGGGAAAAGCACAAAGCAAAGTAAATAGAGGGTTTACAACTTGGTGGTTCAACAATCAACCACAAACAATTTCTTCTCCCACACAAAGATCCTATAGAAGAGATAGTAGATTTTAGCTCAAGTGTGGAGAAAACCATGGAATGGAAATCAAATCACAAAGAAAATCCTTGAGAAAACTGAAACCAAGATATAGATGATGAATCAAAACTCTTTTCCCCAAAAAACCCTTTTCTTTGTTTTCCAAACCCCAGCAAAAACTCCAAATAGATTGTTCAATATGAGTTCAAAAACTTCTTTTGATTGCTGTGAAAACACCAGAGAGTAGGGAAAAATTCGCACAAAAATCTTAGAGAAAAACTCTCACAAATGGGGTATTTATAGACCCCAGAAAAATATAGCCGTTGGCAGCAGAAAAAGCCAGAAATACACTGCCGGTCGACCGGTCCGGTCGACCGTCCAACGGTCAAATTCTGCCCGTTAGCAGCTACCGTCGACCGCCCTGGTCGACCCAAACAAACAGAGAGCTCTGCTCTCAGACCCGGTCGACCCCTGACGGTCGACCATCCAAACGTGCACAGATCTGTGCACGTCGTCGACCGACCCGGTCGACCGACTTCATCCAAGTCGACTTGTCAGAAGACTAGTCGACTGGTTGAAGCCTGGAACAGAAAACTGGGTCAGAAAAACAGTTTAAAAAATATTTTGAAAAATCTTTTAACACTCCTAAAAATCACCAAAAATATTTTATCATTTTGCATTGATATATAAACATGTGGTAAAAAGTTTAGCTCAAATATCAATCAATATGAACTATTTTTGTGTCTTATCATTTTTACCAAAAACTGTATTTTCTAAAACTTGGATTTTGAATAGAAAATACGTTTTGTCCAAAACTCTTCCAAATACAAAAACATGATATTTAAACACATTGAAGCATGATGCATATGGATAGAAATCTAATATACATGAAACATATACATATCATAGTTTTTGTCTTTAGTTCCAAAAATAAGTTTTTGTTAAAACACAAAACCTAAAACACATGAAATAGGTATATCAAAGTAAGTTTGTCTAAGAGTTGAAACATGCATGTATATAGAACACATCTAATATACATTAAACCATGTAAACTTGTTTGATATAAAATCTATTCATGCAAACCAAGATCGGTTAAACCAAAAACCGAAAACCAAAAACATGAACGTGTGTGTTGTGAACTTGAGCATATCATACTATTCTAATCTTTACAATTTGGATCTAAACACAAAACTAAACTAAGGTACCGATGTCTTCTTGTAGAGCGCAATCTCCAAGCCGACTCGATCTAAAACTCTTTGATCCACCGAGCAAGTGCTATATATGATCTTTGACGCTCGGGCTCTTGAATCAACATGTGAAAGATGTGTGGAAGCTTTCACCAACTAATATCTTGATTAATGATCTGAAACTTAAACATCACAAGATAATTAGTACACTTAACTACATGAGTTAATCATCATCAAAACTAGAGTGGAAGGCCTTTGGGCCAACAATCTCCCCCTTTTTGATGATGACAAAACTCATGGAGTTATATATGCATGGATTAAAGTTAAGCTTCAAAGAAGCTCCCCCTTAACTCATGCATAGGATAAACAACTAATAAATGGCTCTAGATACCATGAAATTTTAACAACATGAAACATGCATAGATATGCATAATACAATAATGGCTCTAGAAACCAATGGAAGATACCAATGAAATTTTCAAAACAATAAACATGTTCTAGATACCAATTAGCAAAAACAAATAACATGCTCTTGATACCAATTAAACTAAACAAATAAACATGCTCTAGATACCAATTAAACTCAATATATGTAAAACAAAACTAATGATCTAATGATCTCTTTTACAAGCTCTTGATACCAAAACTAACATGTTCTTTAAATAATGCTTTGGAGACCAATTGAACTTAATAAAAAACACATAAAACATGCATACAAACATGCATATAAACTCAAATTCTTCTCCCCCTTTTTTGTCAATCATCAACAAGGGGTTTAAAAACAAAACTGATAAAAACATATACCAATTAAAGAAATTCTTCTCCCCCTTATTTACAAAACTAATAAAAACATATTCTTTTTATATTCAAAACAAGGAATCAATCAAGGGATGCTCTCCCCTTTTTGTCTAAACTCAATATGATACCAATTAAAAATGTGTCAATGAAGTGCATTTTGATACCAATTAAAAATGAAACTATACCAATTGAAAACAAAAATCTTGATACCAATTGATAAGTAAACAAACAATATACCATTGTAAATAAACAATCTTGATATCAATTGAAATTTAAACATAACAAATTTTGAATTTTTAAACATAAATGTTGATACCAATTGAAATTAAACATAGATCTTAAATACCAATTTGAATTATTATTTTTAAGTATATAAAAAAATTTGATTTTGATAACAATTGAAACTATTGCCAATTGAAATTATTATTCTCCATCATAAAGTAAGGGAGTGGAATACTAAATACAATTGAAAGATGAAATACAAGATTTTCTCCCCCCTTTATAAAATACCAAGAAAACTATGACAAGGCTCGAATTAAGATACCATTGAAAACTAAATCAATTGAAACAAAGTTGAAACTCAAGCTTATCATAAACAACATCTTTGCTTAAAGATATAGGGATATAATAAGCACATATAAACATATATATGTATGAAATTAGATACCAATTGAAATTGATATACTTTGAAATGCAAGCATACATATATGAAAATATATGAGTATACAAGAAATGTTAGGATTGATACAATTGAAAGAATTCAATGATACTAATTGAAACAACAATAAGATCAAGTGTATATCTCATATTCCTACCACCCATTTCATGTTCAAGTTTACTATGATTTTCACTATAAAGCATACATGAGCATGATCTCCCATCCAACCACCCGTTAATGGTAGGGGTTTTCAAAAATAGGTTTACAAATATAGGATGTTTGAAAACTACTACCAAGGAAGAATATCACAACTAGTTATATGAATCAACTAGTACAGATCCTTCAAATAAGGAATAACAAAAATATTTTTCATGAAGACACATGTAAACCACGTGGCACTAAAACACTCAAAATCCATATAGCACAATTTGTACTCATGAAAACTAAGTCATGAGAAAACATTAAATAAGATGAGTGTACAAGTGTTGTGAGAAACATATCAACATGAAAATGGACAATCAAGCTCAATATTGAAAACATGAAATTCATGTGAAATCACCTAGCAAACATGAAATTCATCCAAACGATTTAAACTTCAAGGCATATGTATGTCATGTACAAACTAAAGTATACATACATATCCTAAACACAATGAGTCTACAAAAGTATATGCATGAAGGCACGTGGCTCAAGGATGTATATGTATAAATGATAGTTTGGACAAGATGGACATATACATGAAGTTAAAACAAAATATGTAGAAAGATGAATACAAGTCAAATGCAAAAATCATCAAAACTAGACAATACTAGTACATCAAGTGAATACAAATGAGCGTTCAAGCACAAACATATATAAGGTCTATTTGAAGCTCACTAGTTGTACAAGTATAAATCCTAATCTTAATGAAAACTATCATTCAAGCAAGTAGTCAAAACATGAAGCATAAAACGGGTCAACAATCACATGATCATAATAAACAAAAACAAGAATTATTAAAACAAAGAGTCATAGTCAACCATATGATTAGCATGACAAAGACATGTGCATTAGATTTATGATTAACATGATAGTTAAAACACAAAGAGAACACAAATATGGGTCCATACAAAACATGGGTGTCTCAACACTAATCATGTAAAGCATAAGTCTAATAAACATGGTAAATATCATACTAATCATGAAACTATAAAACATGAGTCATCAAAACAAAACATCATAAACATCCATATGATCATTATGATATGCATGTTCATTAGATCTAGGGCATACATGATAGTACTGAACAGGGTGAGAACACAAAGATAAGATCCATATAAAACATGGGTGTTCAAGTAACTAACATGTATAACACTAATCTAATCAACATGACATAAGCATAATGAACAATAAAACATGACATGCTATGAATGAAAGCATGTAAATGAAAATGGGAGTTAGAGAGTGATACCAAAACCGATGAAGGTGCATCTCTATTTCTCCAAACCATGGTGGTCCTCCCACCAAATCCCCTTGAGAGTGAAGCATCCAATGGTTTCTCTTTTAAAGCTTAGAACGCATCCACCTCAAGGCACCAATACTCTCACGTTATGTGAGAGCTTCCACCTACATCAAAAGTATAGAGGTGGTCTTTGGTACCCATTTCCTTTTGGGTCCAAGGGGGTTAGTATCCTTTCTAACCAAACAAGATTAGTTGCTAAATTTTCATGATGTAAACGATCATAGCAAAATCTAGCAAGGTGGCCTTTTCGATCACAATGTGTACATGTGTACACATGAGCATACATGTCATGATTGTGTCCGTGATGAGCATGTGTATGCCGTGATGGGTGTGCATGCAAAGATGGAACTTGTTTCTTACGAACCAAGGTTTCCAAACGTGATTTAAAGCACATTGGCTCAAAGTGGAGCCCAAACAATCTACACTTTTCTTCAAAACATTTATATCATTTTCAATAGTGGAAGATAAAGTGGAGCATGCAATAGGTGTGCAAGAAGAAGAAGCTATACTAGCATGGCACACATGAGAATCAATATCAATTTTTAAAGATTCGTTTTTCTTTAAACCAAATCCAATTCTTTTGTAATTGAATCAATTTTATTTTTCAAAACAAGGTTATGTTTAAAAATAAAATCCAATTTTGAAGATAAAATCTCATTGTGCTTCACACATCATCACAATCATTTTTGCTTTTCAAACCTTCAATCTCATTAAGGGCAAGGTCTAGTTGAGATTTAGTGAGTCACGTTCACTTGCATCTCTTCCTTTTCTTGCAAAATCAATTCAAAATTAGAACATAAATCCTTTAATTCATTTTCAAAACAAGGTTGTCCTCTTTCAAAAGATTGTGTTTTTCCAAGAAATTTTCAAGCTTTTGAGCAAGTTCCAAATTTAAAGATTGAACTTCTAAATGAAAACACCTAGAGGGGGGGTGAATAGGTTTAATTGCTAATCTAAGAAACTCAATGCAAACTAAGTGCGCTAATGCGGAAAGCTAATGCAAATTATGCACAACTAATACAATACAACAAGTGTAAGCCGAATTCCCCTTGCAGGCTCTGGACTAACTCCCCTTGATTCCCCTTGAAATGGGTTGAGGTGCTATGTGAAGCGCTTGTTGGATGAGTATAAGTTAGGCACACACATACAAGCA